>WAAB01021316.1:75999-102253 GCA_013389865.1 Piaya cayana
CAGCCCTAAAGATGATGCACATTGTTTATCTGCAGTCCTAACTTTACTATTTGAAAGACTGTATGCCCAAACTGATTTTCTCTATGTTTTCCCCTACCAGGGGCTAAGAAGATGGTATAATCCATTTGGATTTCCCAACATTTTAGGAAAGCTCCCCATCACAGGTAATGTTAGTGTCAGGACACAGCAGTGTCCTATCATAAAGATGGCACCTCAGGGAGAAGAAACAATGGGGAGAGCTTAGTTAAGTGGAAAAATACCCAATTTGGCTAAAGTTAAAATTTTTCAGTCATCAAAGATGAAAATCAGAAGAAAATCAGCTTCTTTTTTTTTTTTAATATTTGCCTGTCTCATTATCAAAATTTGCTGAATGCTGACATCCAATTGCATTACTACAGCAATCCTAACAACTCAGTATTGGAAGGAAAACATCTCGACAAGACCCCCTCACAGATTCCTACACAAGGTTGGTACTCCAGGATGAATTTTCCATTTTAGCACATGAGAAACACACTTCTTTCAGAAAATGTGCTTGCAGTGCATTATTTCCGAATATACAGAAAACACATTTTATTGACAATGGAACTATAAAATGCATGTCCTTACCACACTTAAGGTTGATTTTATTATCCACTACATCCATCAAAGACTGACAGGTGTCAAGAAAAAGAATTTCTCCTATCTCTGTGTAACAAAGGGACAATATTAAGAGCCACAGGATAACAGCATTAGCACACATGCACATCTTTCTGCTAACAGAAAAGTTAAATGCCTTTTCCAACCAGAAATATCACAGAAATCAGCCTGTACCTACCTAGACTGTATATTCTTTGCTGGGTTTAGTGTGAGTTTTTTTCCCACCAGCAGAAGGAGCTCTTTATTAAAGGAAAAGTGTATTTATTGAGTTTGTTGTTTCTGAGTTTCTCATAGAGGTGTACAGCCTTTTTGGCTCCTTCTGGCCAAAGAACAATTGGCAAAGATTTTAAGATGCATGGCCTACCTGAGGGGAAAAAGAAAAAAAAATCAAAACAAGAAAGGACCCACACAAGAACAGCAAAGACACTATGTTTACTCCATCGGCTACTGAAATAAATAATAAAAATATAAAAGTTATAAAACACACTTTTGTGGGCTTATCAGAAGGACTGCCAGTACCTGAAGCACACACAAAGTGCGTGAAGTCAGTTACTGAGCTAACTGCCTGAAGTCACAGTACCTGGGGTTTTCCCCACACACAGCAAAAAAAAAACAACAAAGAAAGTTCATTCTATGAAGTTCTAACACTTGTCTGATTAAAATTATCAGTACAGGCATTCTAATAGTAACATTTTCTGTTAATAAGTAGAGACTTGGTGTCTGCTACTAGATGTGAGAAAATGGCCAAAAGGAAGACTTGAACTGTGCATTAAAAATGAATCCTCAGTCTCTGAGAAGTGAAAGCTTCCCTCAAGTTTTCTATTACAGTTTCTCAGCAGGCCTATAGATGCAGTAGCAATTCAGTGCTCCCAAGCGAAAATACTAAAAGGTCTTGGGTCAGTCACGATTGTCCTAGTAGGAGAGAGAAGATAAAGCACTCAACAGCAGCTATCTTCAGTTACCTAGGATTATACAAACCTGAAGGATTTCCTTTTATTTCAAGCCCATGCTGGGCAAATCAGGTTACTTCTTAAATCAGAATACTCCGCTGTAATAGCTTTCTGCAGATACATCATTACAGCTGTCATTACAATAAGTTTTTTTCTATTTTCTTTTGGAATCATAGGCAACTGTACAATTTTATAACGTTCTCTATTACATACAGATCTGTTTCTCTTCCCTCTGTCTGGAAGGATGACAGATAAAATTGCTAATTCAAGTGACTACATGATGTTTTCACTTTCTCCTTTATCTTGAAGCTCCTATTTCTTCCCCTTATCCAAATTTTTTTAGAAATGTTGAATATGGTCACTTTTCACTTAAAATATTTCAAAATATACAGTTCTGTTGAGATTACAGTTTTTATATAACACAAGAACGATCCCAGTCTGCATAACTGTATAAATTCACTAATTTTACTCAATGTTTTGAGCAGAATACCTTGCAACCAACTGCACACAGGTTTGGAATCTACTTGAAGTCACTCTGTGGAGATTGAGGAGATGCCATACAAGGAAATTTATGACAATCACCTTTAACATCTATGTGAGCATGGACAAGAAATGCCCTCAAGGCTAGGTTTTCTCTCTTTCTTGCTTGGTAGTGACCACAAGAAGGGGTCTAGTTGATGAGCTCAGACAATCCACTTATACTTTCTAAAGGTCCTTTTAGCAGGATTAGTCACGTCTATCATTGTCATACAAAAGTGCATTCCGAAGTTGCACCAGAATATGGATAAAGAAAGCATGTTCAGGATCTTTTTTTCACACGTCCCAGTGCCCAAGGTACACTTGTGCCCATCAAGTTCCTCTTATTTGCCCTTATATCTCAAACCTACTACCTGACCACAGCAAGAGCCACATTTTCATTTTACCTAATGACAATTTGTACCATTTCTTTCTGGAGCTTCTTCTCCCTGGCTGACCCTTAGGCAGGAAAAGAAAGCACAACCAAAGCCTTTTAATAGCATCCCTGCCCTTCTTCAAATTCTTCTGCAAAACACAACACCCTTGCACTTATTAGGCCACTGTTAACTCATGACTACTGGTTTTATTCATGTAATCCTTCCCCCCATCACTCCATATCCCTGAATAAGAAACTGCCTTGCCATTTGGCTTCCCAAAGCCTGTTGAATCCTTCCATAATCCTAAATGTGAAGTTCTCAGATTGTTTTAAACTGTAGTAGTACATACAGCCTGTGTGATTTTAAGAGCCTCTATCCAATAGCTACTGTTGCACGTTATTACAAACAGTTGTTGCAGCCTACTGCTCCTGGGCTGTAAAACAAATTTGGTTTTGAAGAGAAGAGTATAGTATCTCTCAATCCTCCCTATAAACTCAGAGGATTTAACAGAGATAGAGAACATTTTGTTAAAACTGTTAGCAAACCATGCCTAGTATAGTCACCTCCTTTGAGGATTTTCCTGCAACTTCAGGTAATTCTGTTAAAAACTCCTTTTGGAGTTAAAATAATTTTCAGTGATCTTTCTTTTCACATGAAACAAAGAGCTAAGCACCAATTTAGCTCACTAAAGCTTAATCATTAAGTTAAGGTGACTAATTTAGCACTGTAACTACCTCCAAAGTGTCTTTCACATCTCAGTTACCTAATTCTGAAGGGGCCTATCTTCCTCCGTTGACTAGAAGGGAAGTATAAGCAATTGTATCACTAATGTAGGTATTTCAGCAAAGTGTGAGAAAGTAGGTAAGCTGAATGCATGCCTCATGGCTGTGGTGTGAAGCTTGGACAGCCAAAGTCTCATAGTTGAGAAATAAGAGACAATTAAAATAATTGTCTTAACTATTTTTTTAAATACTTTCATTTTACAGGTGGAATATTAGTTTCAGATCCTACTTCATGATTACCAATCTGTCACATTGTGCAGAAGAATAGTAAGGCACAGTGCCTTCTCAGAAATACGTGATGAGATAATTTATGTCTAAGGAGACATGCTGAGCACACATTCCTTCTATGTCAACACAATTTAGCAAGTTAAGGCAGATGAAGAATGGAGGTTGTGAGAGTTTATTGCTTCATGTGTGAAGCTGAGCTCATTAAGACATGTCTGAAAAATCCCAGTTTCTAAGCAGAATTCTAGCCTGGGCTTATTTATTTATATTGCACAAGAATGTAAGTGTCACCACCAACTGAACCCTTTGGCGTATTCTTTTTTTTTTGCCTGTATTTTATTTTATCACATGTATAGGGGTAGTCACTGACCTCATTTGGACTACTCTTTCCTCTCAGATGACTTTGAAGAAAACCTGTTATCAGCACCAACAGGCAAATTTACTAGTATTCAGCCAAGCATCACTGAGGTAAAAACTTGTGTTTCCCTACCCTGGATTAATCAAAGCCAGAGATACAGACACAAAAGAAAGGGCACACTCCAATGACACATCTAATGATGGGAAACCTGCTATGGCATCAGATCAGTGCTTTTAATGCACAGAACACAGCATTTACATGGGCTGCTTAGTCTCACCCCTGGAAATTTGTTCATTTGCTGTAATCCTGACTTAGCATTCACAGTCACTTCAAGAACTAAATTTTGCCCAGGAAGCAGCTAGTTTGGTTATATCCATCTTTGCTCTTCAACTGGAAAATAATTTGACACTTTGATTAAAATTATCAATACTCAAACACATTTGATTTCTGATGGGAGGGGGAAAATAGAAATGTTTCAGAATATTACTATTTTTCAGAAAAAATAGAAAGGAGAAAATAGAACTGAAAGAAAAAAAATGATAGAATAGAAAGGGGAAAGTTCCGAGTCTGTTGGTTCGACATCAGTGTTTCTGTTTTAGGGATTCTGCTTATCTGATTGAAGATTCAGAAAAGCTTCCTTTTTTCATCTTTTCTTGTGGTGATAAACGAATGAAGGATGGGGAGAAGGGAAGTTCCTCTGCATAGCTGAGCACACCATTGACTTAATAGGAGAAAAAGGAAAATCTGAGAACTAAAATTGGGTGTCCTGCTCAGAAGCAAAGTCTCTGATCTGTGCCTCCCTGCAGAATGAGGGAACCGACCTACTCAGATAACTCTGTGGAGCATTGCTTGTTAAAAGTAACCATCTCAAAATAGATAGAGAAAGAATAGGTAGAAAGAAGAAACAGAGCAGCTCAGGCAACAACAAAAGAGCCACTTCTGTGACTTGCAAAAGAAGAGATTTCTCACCTCTCTCCCCCAAATTAATAATTTTACAGTATGAGGGAAAAAAATGCACACACCTTGATAAAGGAAAGGACAAAGCAGTGAGCTAATGGATGAGAGGTAATCAAAAGTCAAGACAGGGTAAGTAGCAGAGTAAAGGATTAAACTGAAGGACTATGCTGGATCAGTCATTTGTGTGCTTGAGCGAGCTGGTTCAGGATTTGAAGCTGTTGAAAATCTCTGAGGCTTTTTGGAGGGGCTGTGGTGTCAAGCTGGGCTACTTTTCAGGTGGCTCATGTTCCTAACCAAGATGACTGTGTGGCCTCAAAAGGGTTCATGCCAGCGTAGCACAGAGGGGTGAAAGAGCAGAAACGGCTTTTATTTATTTGGTAGAGCTGGCTGAAACAGTATGTACTCTGGATGGAAAATGTTCTATTTCTGCAGCTGGCAATGGCAATTTCAGGCAAGAAACAGAAAGGACGTGGGAGCTAATGGCAGAATATTGGTCCTGCAGACTTCAAGTTAAGCTGTTTCTTAGCACGGCAATTTAACTTCAGCTATTTAACATCATTGCTAACACCCTGAAAAATTACATGCTTGCTACAAAACCAGCAATTTTTTTTCTTCCTGTCACACTTTCAAATCAATATGCATTGAGTGCTATGTAACACTTCAGCAATGACCACTCTGACAGATCATCAGCCAATCTGTGTGTCCCTCTGCAGCACACCTGTAGGTCACGCACATTGATTCCACTCAGAGACCCTGCCATCACCCTACTTGTATTCCTAAATAATCACATATGTTCCTCATGCATTAACCACTCGCTATTGTGTCCTTTTATTTTTTTTTTTTTCACTTCACAATCCCACATGCTTGACACAGCTGACCAGCTTTAATGATGCATGGGACCCTGGGGCAGGGAAAGAGGCTGTGGGATTGCTTGGCACTGCAAATTTGGTGCTTCCCAGCAGGCACCATCCTAACAAGAACCCTTCTAGGAAGCATGAGCTCACCCTACAGCCTTGCACTCACAGCTCTCTGCCATCTGGCTCTCACTGTATCTCAAGGCATAGCCTCGCACACTGGGACTTCATAACTTGGAGAGCTCTGATGTCCTGTTTCTGAAAAATCATGAGATCTGCCAGCTGGTCCTGTTCACCTCCTTGTCACTATAATTTTCAATATCAGTTTGTGACAAAGCACCACCTCATAAATGCTGGGGCATATCATACTCTTACGCACTATAACAATGTGCTCAACCACATCCAGTGGAGCACCCAACAGAAATACCCTGGAAGGCAATCATCCCAGCTCTGAACCTGCAGGTAGCATGGTTGGAGCACCATGATACTTCATCCCTGGTGGTTATCCTGAGATGGGGGTCTCCTAAGGTCACTTGCAGATTCACAGAATCACAGAAAGGTAGGGATTGAAAGGGACCTCTGGAGATCATCTAGTTCACCTCCCTGATAAAGCAGGTTCACCTGCAGCAGGTTGCACAGGAATGTTTCAGACAGGTTTTGAATACCTCCAGAGAAGGAGACTCCACATACTCCCTGGGCAGCCTGTTCCAGTGCTCCATCTTCCTCACAGTAAAGAAGTTTTTCCTCATGTTGAGGTGGAACTTCCTGTGTTCCAGTTCATGCCTGTTGTCCCTTGTCCTGTTGTTGGGCACCATTGAAACCATTCCTCTTGGTTCGGTTTTGTACATCTATCCGTGCATTTTCTTCAACTGGCAAATCACTGATTTCCTAATGACCATCAATATCAGAATGCATGTCAGTATTTAGATGGAAGAGAAATAAAATCATGAAACTAGAAAAGTTCTCCCTGAAGACAGACTCAGACAGCCATTTGCTGCCATTTATCACGCTTTCTTTTTGGTTTCATAGCTAGGAGAAGCAAACCCATAGGATGGGTCTTTGTTCCAAATCCACAGAAAGATCTAAAATATACCTAAAGAGAGGCTCGAGCACCCAGAAGAGCCACCCATAAAAAGCGTGCATGAGGGATGATGGACCCAGAGCTCTGTTACTGCCTACTTCCACTTGTGGCAGCATCCTAACTCAGTTCTCAGGCTAGAGACCATAGGAGTCACAAATATTGTTCTTAAACCAACCCAAGGGCCTAATTCAGCAAACTCTCCAGTTTATCAGTTTATGTTTTAATAGGCAGCAGATCACTAGGACTACACTCCTGAGACAGGGGACACTTGGATCCTGCAACTAATCCTCAGTTCCCATCTCCCATCACAGCGCCCAGCCAGGGCTATGAGCAATCCCACTCAGGAAATAGGCCACTAGCCAGCTCCAAAGTGCACTTCACTGCACCAAAGAGAGGATAAATATCTGCAAGCCCCCCATCTCCACCTGCCTGGGACAGGACAAGAGGAAATGGCCTCAAGCTCTGCCAGGAGAGATTTAAGCTAGACATTAGGAAAAAATTTTTCACAGAAAGGGTCATTGGGCACTGGAACAGGCTACCCAGGGAGGTGGTTGATTCACCTTCCCTGGAGGTGTTTAAGGCATGGGTGGATGAGGTGCTGAGGGACATGGTTTAGTGTTTGATAGGAATGGTTGGACTCAATGATCTGGTGGGTCTCTTCCAATCTGGTTGTTCTATGATTCTATGATAAGACTCCACATGTGCATGTGTATTCCACCTATTGTAATTTTTCTAGACATGTCAAAACCACATTGCTTGACCCTATCCTTCAATGAAGCACAATGCAAACGATTTGGGGTTTTTTTCAGTTCTACAGCTTCAGTATCTTCATCTGCCTGTCACTGATGTTTACTGGATAGTGTTTCTGTAACACCATATAGTCAATGTGTAGCACCATGTGCTCCTACAAGCCTCAAGAAGCACTGTGTTATTCACTGACTGAGGAAATTGTACCAAAAGCGAGTAAAGACAGGGTCCTATCTGTGTTCCACATGCTAACATTTAAATGCTCTCCTTTAGGAGAAGAAAGCAAATAATCCACTATCCTATGCTTTTCAATATGCAGGTAGTTGGTTGCTCACCTAACCTTATGTACTTGTGAAGTCCTCCCTTTGCTCATCTGACCTCTAGGAGAGCTCTTATCCTCAGAGCATTGTCACCCACCTCCCTCTCCGCTGCAACACAACGTGCTACACTTGCTGCTTTGCATGTTAGCAGCACTTAAAGACCCTGAGGCATTACTATTCATTCTTTCACCAGAGAAATACATCTATTGTTTCTTGGATTTAGTAATTAGCCCAGGTACTAGGTCAGACCCAACTATTAGCAGCAAAACACCATCTCAATTTGTTTGACAACTTTTATAAAGGGCATGATTCTGAGCAATGCCTGCAACAGCGTGCTGCAGTGGTGGTCAGCAGCTGGCTTGAAAATTAAACGTAGGTCCATAGATCAAATCAAACATTTTAATTATCTTTTATTTTGCATGAAATCATTACATCTCCTATCATAACCACCTGTAAAATTACTGGAGGGATAGGGAACTTTATAAACATCTTTGAGGCAGTCAGGCATTTTATTCTGCCTGCATGATATCATTCATGTCTTACATTTCTATTAAGCAGCCAGGTCTGACACCTGTCTCTTCAACCCACTCCCATGGATAACCACACATATCTGCATGTAAATGATTAACACTCCTCTCTCATGAAGCCGCACATCTTTGCACTCCAGTGAGAATAATTGCTTATACTATTGCAAATAATAAAACGTGTCATTTGGTCCTTATAATAAAAGCTTAAAATCTAACGTGAAGTGATGTGGGTGTAAGTCAACATGAGTGAGTTGGACTCAAAGGCAGCTTTAACACTATTTGTTGGATCAAAGATGAGACTATTGGTTCTCTTAGTTCCTGTACCCTACTGTGATCCTAGGGTTCAGACTTCTACCAAATCCCTGCCATGATTATTTCTGTCTATTCTACTGTCGTAATTCTGGCTTTAAATTGCACCAGCTTTGGTTGACAAGAGGAAGTTCAACGCTGATGGGTAGAACACTGTAAATAACCCATATTTATACCTATCAAAAAGATTATTTCTTCAGCTTTCTTTGCTGATGGGCATATGTAACCTCATGAATCAGTACAATATTCCAGAAGACGTTGTACCCTTATCCAACTGCAATGCATTTGTACCTCCATCTGTTAATGCAGTGCAGGTTTCTAACATATGTAAAGATAAGTATTCTGCTCCCCACCACAGATCTCCAGCCCTAAATTACAGAGTTCCAGAAATGCATGCTACTGTTAACTGTACTCTACTGTAAGACACTAATATGGCCAAAGGAGAAACACAGAGGAAGCACAACGAATGTTCTAAATCAATTTTGTATTATTTAGTTAGAAAACAGTTTTTCTTCCTGTTTTTTCACTCTCCCAGGAAAGCACGATTTGTTTCTGAGTTTAAAAATCTGTTCATAGAATCATGATGCATGACCTTCCTTCCTTCCACTAGAATAATATGTTCTTAAACAGAGTCCACACCGTATTTTACTCTCCACAAGTGCTGCTGGAAGTGTTTTTGCTCTTTTCCCAGGATCAAGCTAGCTTCCACTACAGGGAATGATTAAAGGCACAAAGAAACCACATCTCCTACCCTCAAAGCATTCCTGATTCTGGATGCAATGGTAGTTACATTCGGTTCATATAACTTTGTGATGCCATTTTTTTAAAAGCCTGAGCTACGGGAATCAAATCACATTGGTAAATTCACGGAAACAACAGAAGCAAAGGACATTAAAAAAGACAGTATCCCCTTACAGGGAGGAAGTGCTGTACCAAAGCATTTTAAGTCTTAGACAGCTACTATTTACACAGACCTTTCTGTGAATGCACTCTCATCACCTCTAATTTATCAGCCTCGCCCAACCTACCCAAAAGGCGATCTAAGGGCTCATATGCCATTTCCATGGGAGATGGGACATTAAAATAAAATATATTCCAGCTCTTTGATTCCCATTGATTTTGTGAGTAATACAATAACCAGAATGAGATAGCTGAAACCAATAAAAACTGATTTATAGCATTAAAGGCATTCTTTATAGCACTTATTTATGGTACATTACATCTGAAATCCAATTTCACAGGCTGCTGTTTGAAACTTTCTGTTCAATCATAAATACACTACATACAGCATAGCTCAGTGCCACAGAGTCAGATTATACAAATGTCTATGTTCCCAGAAGGAATTGCACTTCTGCTGCAATTGTGGTAAATGAGTTTGACAGTAATTTTCCCCAACCAGCTTCCAACCGAAAAGTTCCAGTCAGCACTCAATAAATTTAGAATAGATGGATACTCCTTTAATCATAATAAACATCTATTTATTCATATACTTCAGTTATTGAAAAGACATTAACAGAAATCATGGAAAACAAACTTGGCATATGTTACATGATAAACTACTAAGTACATTTAAGCACGCTAGCAGGGGTACTGTTTGAAAAGCACACACAGGCAGGCACATGTACTGCTCCCGTTTGTGAGGATGGGAACATTACAGTCCTGCTCGTTTAATTTTCAAAGCGTGACAAGAAGGAACCTCCTCAATGCCTCTCAAAGCTGCTTACTTCAAAGGAACAGACCACACTCAGGTCACTTACTATAATTGTTGTCAAGAAAAGGACAAAAAATCAGATCTGACTTTCACAGAGGCACTGTCATCTGAATCTGGAGCAAGTTCTTATTTATTTGAAAAGTCTTTTCCCTGAAAGTAAAATCACTGCAAACTGTGTTTGTCAGGCTTTATAAAAATCTAAGCTGAAAGATGTTTTCTCCTCGTCTCTGTTATGAAGGCAGACTGTGTCTGTGTGTGTGATATTTCCCTGCTCAGTTATAAGAGATTATTTTTAAAGATGTAACTACATTGACATGTTACAGAACAGAGTACCTTCAGTGTTGCTACTTAAAGAACTAATGAACAAAAAGTCCTAGTGTGGCACGTCACGTTTTGCTCCTCTAGAGACAATACTCTACAGAAAAACAGAGTGAGGCAGAATGGAATGTCCAAAGAGACAGGAATGCTCTTGGTCTTTGATTCCTCAGCTATAAAACCACAGATCCCTGTGAAGAATAGAAAAGATATCAATATTGTAAAAGCAGACAGTGGCTGAAGACCTCATGAGAACAACAAAAAATATGTAGATTTGGTATTCATTTGAGGGTAGGAAGAGGGGGAAGAGGAAAGAGGAACCTAAATCCCATGTTGTCAGTTGAGAACAGACCTGATCTGACGTGTATTTTATTCAAACATGTGCTAGAAGCAGAAGGGAGGGAAGGACACTTTCAATGGAGAAACATGAGACTGAAAAGCATTAATAATTTAATATCTTTCACCTCCAGAACACCAATTCAAATCCAATTCACAGCAGTGGCAACCCAAACATACTAACTGGCTTGCATGTTGAAATGATATGATAGACTTAATTGGTTTCTAGTGTACATGAGATAAAGCTGGCCACTACCTTTGACATTCATAGTAAACTATATGATAGGTTGAAGACTACAGATGAGAAACACTTCCCCAGAATAGGCTCCCACCTCCAGTGCACGCTGGGACAGGTCCCAGAAGAAATCTTCCTTCATACTGTAAACAAAAGGAATCTACCTAAGGTTAAAGCAATACAAAAAAATACACTAATAAGAATTTGCTAGCTCATTCCGTGTATTTTTACAAAGAGTAATTACTGTATAACATGGACATTTAATTTATTTTTTCAATTTTATTTTATTAATGGTTTTGCCACAGAAAGGAAGGTTTGCCCACTAAAAGCAACTACTGAGTAAGACCACACCGCTGGCTGACATGGACATGAGCAACCATTGACAGCTTGTGTTCCTCTAAATTGTAAACGCAGCTGTAGTATAGAGAACCCAAAAATAGAAAAAAAAATCAGAATAGAAAAGAACTCTAGATCCCGTTATCCAGTCACAGGATGGTCACAGGCAGAGAAACACTTCTCCATTTTCCTTGACATAATTTCGAATGATTCATACATGAGAAAATACATAATTTGTACCATCTTAGATTAGAAAATTATTTGAATGTCTCGGACCTCTGAATTCTTCATTAAGCTACTCCAGTGTGAAAAGAGTGAAATTTACAGTGAATAGTTCGCTGTCAATCTCTGCTTCATGTAGAGGTGCAGCGAAGAAGATGGAGGGAATTTGAAAATTAATTAAAATATGAAATCTTTATTTTATGTTATAGATTGCAAACTTGCATTGTATCACTTCATTCAGTTCCAGTAAAGATTACTCTTTGATAAAGAATATAGAAGCGTCAGAGGGATCCAAAACCAGAGAGAATAGTAAGACATGAGAATACCTCTTTAAGCAGATACATTACCAAAATTATAAATTATGCTTGTACTTGCATTTTCTTCCTATAAGATAAGATCAAATTCAAGGGTAATAAATTTAAGTCTGATTAAAGGAACTTCAAAAAAAAATAAACATAATACGCACCCACATCATAAACTGCAATCTAAGGTGCTAAAATCACCAAAAATACAACACAATTGTGTCATGTATTATGACAACATCCCAAAATTATCCTAACATCTTTTCTTTTCTTTTAAATGAAATACATAACTCCTTAGACCTGCAGAAAGTGACAAACACACTGCTGATGCAGGTGTAATGCTTCATATTGACACATGGCTTTTCTCTGAATACCTGAGTAGGAAATTAATAGCATAACAGACAGCAAAGTAAACACCTCATGAAATCTAGATCAATCTGGCTAACAAAAGAAAAGCAATAAAGAATCACAAAACAGATTCAGCTTCATCAGGAATTAAAACTTAACTCTACTACCTTTAGGGCAGATCAACAGGACAAATTAAACCTCTTCTGCAAATGCTTAGCCTCCAACATTGCGGTAGTAAAAAATATTGAAGTAATATGCATTGTGGTTTTTGTTTCAGAAAACTTACTAAAAAAAAGGCAGAAAAATAACAGAATTGGAAATGCATCTGGGTAGGACCCACTGGAATCTCAAATTCAGTTCCCTCAAATAAAAGGTACCTCTCCCTTGCCCCCCTCTCATGAATGTATTAAGCCCCATGTCAAAAGCACCTACAAGGGTGAAAAGACACAACAGCTGTGCAGCATAGGATAGATGTGAAAGATATGTCACATGGAAAGCATGTACCTCTCACAAGATCCAAGCAGAAAGGAAGTAAGCATGTTGCACAAAGGGTGGCACGTGAATCTCAAGAGTTCAGTACCTAGAATCCCACCTAGCCTCAGAAATTTTTCAAGTCTTACCTACCCTGCAAAAGGAGGGCCAGGGTCTGAATCTCAGCCCCATTAGTAGTTTCATTTGCTTTTGGGCAAGTCCCATCTAGCTCAGAGTAGACTAATCAACATATTTTTTCATGCTTTCAAAGCACTTGAAATGTCTGCACTGCAATAAAAAATACAAGGGCTTTAGAGTAAGAAACTGAGTAGGGACTTGCATGCTGTGGCAGGCAATGGGCAGAAGTGTTGGCCAGACTCGAGGGTGCCAAGTCTGCTTAGATAGTGTCAGAGGAGTGCACGGAAGAGGGGAAAATAACCTTGTGCCCTTTTGTTCACAACATTGTCTGAGAACACTCCCTACAGTGGACTATCCCCAGGTAAGGTGAACCCACACCTGGTAAAACAGTCTGCCTTTAGGAACAATGGCCTCAAGTCATGCCAGATGAGGCTTAGAGTGGATAGTAAGAAAAATTTCTTTACTGAAAGAATGGGGAAGCATTGGAACAGGCTGCCCAGGCAAGTGGTGGAGTTACCATACCTGGAGGTGCTCAAACAATGTGTAGACATGACACTTGGGGACATGGTTTAGTAGGCACAGTGGTGTTAGGCTGACAGTTGGACTTGATGATCTCAGAGGTCTTTTCCAACCTTAATGGTCCTATGGTTCTGCAATTCTATGAACTTTATGCACACCTCGGGAATGCCTTCCTCCTGAAAAGATAATTCATGACTGCTAAGATGTTCTTATCAAAACTAGATGACCTAGAAATGAGGCAAAAGGCGGAGAGATGGCCTGGGACCATCACAAGAACAGCATCAAAACCATTTAGAGGCATACTTCTATCACATATATTAGCCTTGAATTGCATGTTCTCAAAACCCTCTTGGGGTGGCACAGAATAAATGCACACACACTCCAAAATAGCCCCACAGTGCTCTCCTGCTTCCTGCTCTGAAAAGGCTGCAGTCTGATGAGCCATTAGCTGGCCCCCCAAAAGTTATCTTCTTTGTTATTCAGTTCTTTCAGGAAAATTGAAAACACTATTTCCCCCAAGCTCTAAAAGACAGCCGAAAGGCCTCTTTTCAATGTTTTCTCACTGGTACATGAAGAGAAGTCTAAATATCACAGTACTAGAAGTACACAGCACTCAAAGTCTGAATTTGTGGTACTTCTACCTACTAGAAAAAGATCCTTCCTGCATTAAAATAAAGGCAGAAGGACAGGTAGCATAGTGCACTAAAAAGCAAATTTTAAATGGTGTCCCAAACACTACCAAGTAGACATTTTATGACATATATTACACGTTTTCCTGATTTTTCTTTTTAATTAGAACATTAAAAATGGGCATTTCGTTACTGTGCAGTCTACCACAATTTAGGCATGAAAAAAATGTCAGTCTCAGCAATTCATAGCTATGACTTAATAGGATAATGTTGAAGCACACAACGAAGAACTACAATTATTAAAGCAAACTATACTTTGTATTTAACTTCCATTTATTTCACATCTAAAGACTCCATTATGTTTTATTTATGAATTCAAAAGATTTAAAAATTTGTAAAGTGCTTTCAATTATTGATGTGACTTAAGCGTTCAAACGTGTTCAGCATATTCCTGGCCTCATATCTAAAGCCTAAAGGCTCTTACTTTGTTCATGTAACTTGTATCCAGCTGTGCACATGTGGAGAACCAGCCACCACGATGCAGTATGAGACCTGTGGAAGTTTAACCTTGATTTCACAGTCTGATGTCACAAATCTCAATATTAACTGGCACAGGGAGCCATCCCCTACACCCTGTGGATGGATTACAGTGTATTTCCTTTTCTTTCTGGAGTACAAGTAATGACAGAGGACATGTTATCATCAGAAATCTTGCATATTTGGAGGGCTTCATCCACTCTTTCAATAAAATGTTAAGAACTTTAAATGATAGACTCTACTGAAGATTGTTTGTCTCTTAGTATCTGTGAAAGGTAAACAAAATATGCCTGCTGTGTCATCTCTAATCTTTCAGACAGCATATGCCATAACCTGAAAATTAGGAAATCTTACTTTTAACTGGATTTCCCTAGTTAATACCTAAGGCGCTTCATATGTTCTTATGACCATTGTCAATAAAACTCATGAACTCACTGCAATTGGTAAAGATAAAAGATGCCAGAAGTGCTTCATAATTATTCTAAGCTGATGAATAATTTTTATGACCAGGTAGATCAAAGCCAAATTTAAAATTGTATTGTTTGCAGCAGCTGCACCAGAGGGAACCAAGGCATAATGCTCTTTTTGAAAGTTTATAGCATCATTTTCATCAGTTTTTTTAGCTAGCAGAATCCAGTATTACATATTTCTAAGATTTTCTTTGACTGGCAAAGAAACCATCCTTGCATAGAGAGAATATTATCTAATACAAGCAGCCTTGCAAACATTTTTTACTTGGATCAACATTTTCTCCATTTTGTTATTACTTTTTAATGCTTTTGTAGTCATAGTTCATAGGGGCCCGAGTAGATTAAAAAAAACTAAACACTTGATTTTAAGCAATGACCACAGAAATAGGTCAGAGGGACATAATCCTTGCAACTAAAGTCAGTACCTGAGAAATAAATCATAGTAATCTGCCAAAGCCTTCATCTGAACTCTTATGAACCTTTCTTGCAGTCAGGCAAGTGAGATCACTTTCCCATTACCTCTACACCACTCAGGCTTCCCAGAGAAGCTGTGCATGCCCCATCCCTGGAGATATTCAAGGGTAGGTTGGATGAGGCTTTGAGCAACCTAACCTAGTGGAAGGTGTCCCTGCCCATGGCAGGGGGTGGGAACTGGATGGTCTTTAAAGTCCCTTCCAACTCAAATAATTCTATGATTCTATGATGTGAGTGGTATCTCTTTGACTGCAAGAGCAGCAGGGTACAGTGGTCAGGTATAAGCTCCCTTTGACTATGCCTTTCTGATTTGCCAGAGGTGTACAGCAGTTTCTATATTTTTCAAGGATGTTTGTACTGAAAAATCTCATCACAGGTACAACCCCTTTGGATACGGATGATGTAATGCCATGAAGCTACACAGGTTCTCACTCTAGGCACTGCAGTTTCTCGACTGAATATGCAACCAGGAGATCTACTTCCTCTGATCCATGTAAGCTGATCTGCCCATTGCCATGGGCTATAAAATGTTCCTACTGAAGTCCTCAGGGACAAGGAAGGACTCATCACTGACTTTTTGCTCTTCCAGGAGGACAACCTTGGGCAGAGATGATAAAAGGCTGCCAAAGTGAATAGCAAGGCAGAAGCAAGCCTCACTTGCTTAAATTGGACAAAATACCTTTTTAGGTAAATCATTTTCCTAAACAAAATGAACACTAAACCTGCACATTACACAACAGCAATACTGTCACAGAGCAGAGAATTTGGGAATTAGTCTTTCAGCCCCTACATTTTAAAATATCCTTTTCTCCAAAACAAGGAGAGGGAAAGGATCAAAGCTTGAGTACCTGCAAAACTAACTAAACTCAGAAGGAGGTATCAAAGGATAAGGTCCTGTTTCAGAAATATGTGTGCAAGTCAGATGCTAAAGTAGCTCAAATTGACCACAGATATCAAACAGCCTGGCTCTAGGCAGGAGCACCATGGAGCCTGCAATTTATGCTGTCAGGGAAAAGAATAACAGAAAAACCCATGAAACTGAATGATTAGTCAATGAAATGGCAAGTGAAATTCAGTGTAAACAAATGTGGTGCACATGGGGAAAACAGTAATCTGAACCATGCATTCAGCCTAGCGATGAGATCTTAATGGGCTGTTTCCGCTCAGGAATGAGACTGTGAGATAACAGGAAATTTTATGAAAACATAAGCTCTTGGCTGATCATCTGCATATACTCCAGGGTTGGTGGGTCATCCGAACCAGATGTCTTTCTCTTTTAAGCAATGTATTCAAATGTCTTTCTGCAACACAATTCTGTTGCAAGCATCAGGTTCTGAGGCCTCGGCTGTAATTTGCTTTGTGCTTCTGCACTGTTACCATAATCACACCAGAATGTTTAAAATGCTCTACTAGGCCCCTTTAGGTAAACTTCTATGCATTTTATTATCTTAGAATAATACCATGGTGAATTGTTCTTCAGTCATCTTTCCATCATAACACCACAACATTCAACATTGCTTCCCTTTTTTTAAAAAAAACCCAAAACCTGCACTATTATCCAGGACTTGCCCTTCATGCTTCTATGATTCATGAAAAGGGCTTTCTCCAGAACCTAAAAATGCTTATTCCTTAAAACAAAGTTACACTGCTTATTTGTCTAGGTAGAGCAGTATTACTTGTTTACAGAACTATGAGACTCAAATATTTTCCGCTCTTGCAGTGAAGCCCAAAACTGAGATCCAGTCTCAGAGCACACAGGCCACCACACAACAGTTCCTTCTCTATTGCCTCAGTCTGGTACAAAAGAGGTGAAATAGAAAGAACTGAAAAATATTTTGCACAAGCTTTATGCTACTGAGCCTGTCAACTCTGTTAAATGCAGCAAAGAGAAGGGTCAGAGTAGCCTAGAAGCTATTCAAAGTGTTCAAAGTCAGGCTGAATGGGGCCTTGAGCAACCTGATCTACTGGAAGATGTCCCTGACCATGGCAGGGGAATTGGATTAGATGATCGCTGAATGTCCAATCCAAACCATCTATGATTCTATTCAAATTAATACTTTGCCTGCAACAACAAAGGAGGTTCACGTAAGTTGCTGAGAGTAATTAGAACACAGCACGCCTTCACCACTCACCCACCTACTCAAAGCACAGAGCATCAGCCAGAAGAGCAAGGGGAAGGACAGTGATAGGACTCCACCAGTTATTCTTCCTTTGTAACCCCACAGCAACATAGGGATGATCGTGTTGAAGCAAGCACAAGAAAAACTGGAATTCCAGCAAAGCTTATCAGGAAAGGTATAGCTCATGCCATTTGCCATGTTATATTTTGTTTTTCCTCTTCCCCATGACTGTCCCCTCCCTGCACAGAAAGGAACCCTTTTTCCTGACAAGGTAATTTTGTGGCATGAAAAATTTAATGAGCAGATGGAACAGCAATCCATTATCCATTAAAATATTGCAGTGGGTTAATCCAGCAAATAAAAGTGGAGAATGAAGCAGATGGCCATTTATAGTTCTCTTGATTTCTTTAATATTCCTTCCCAGGGCACAGCCATTCTTGTATGTAACGTCAAATGCACAGCTCTCACCATGTGCACATTATGCAACAACTCATATAACCTCATAAACATTACAACTTATAGAGCAATTATTTTTAATGCCTTTTTTTAAAGGAAAAGCTGTATCATTTCATGGCAAATTATTCCCAGTTCTTAGACATCTTGAAATAATTTGAAGTAGCTGCCACCAGCAAATGATAAATCCACCAAATGCAAACATTTGCTCAAGATACTTTTTCAATGCATCTTAATTTTCTGGGTTAAAGAAATAATTCAGGAAAAGTGCTTTGACTTGGGATTTAGATGCTATATTTCAAGTATTTGGTATTTTGTCAAATACACATGTCAGGAAAATAGGTATCTGAGCTCCTCTCTCCACACAAAAAACTGGAAATAGTTACTTCATTAAAGCAATTACAGTTCTTACTGAAATAGCAACTGAGTATAAGTGACTGCTACTTTGGATTTCATAAAAACATCTCTGTCACTAAAAAAAAAGTGAATAAAAAAATCTAGTGTCTCTTAGTTATCTGTATATATGACAACCAAGTCCACAGCTTGTCTATATTCCTTGCAAAAAGTTGACTGTGTAAACAGTTTAAAAAATATATTTCCTCTGTTCTAAGACCCACATAAAGTTAACAATTTCTAAAAATAATTTTTGTCACTAAGACGTACTAAGACATTAACACACCAAGTGCAATTAATATACCACAAATTAAATCAGCTGTGTGCAACAAGCCAATATGAGTCCTATACGCCAACTAATCTCAATTAAACTGACAGGTAAAGTGGTACTTACACACATATTTTGCAATGAGGCATCACCCACTAGCTAAAACACAGTGTAACCATCATCAAGTTTTACACTTCTGCTCCTTTTTTTATTACTATTTTGGTAATCTACCGCAGGTTAACCTACTGTGCAACCAGGACAGCGCCTATGAGAGGATAGTAGCGCCTAGACCAAGCACAAAGAACTTCCATAGAGAAGAGGCTGGAAGAGGACACAAAAAGGTTTGAAAAAGGAACTGGGTAGAAAGAGAAGATAGACAGGTCAGGACAGGTCAGAAGTGCCTTGGTAGAAGCACTAGATAAGGTCTCTGGAGATGGCATGAATCCTGGGAAGCTCTCAGTCTACGCTGATTCCTAGAAGCGCTCTCCCAGCTGTGTATGAAATAAGTAAAAGCTCTGTTTTAGAGTGCTAGTACAATGTCTTAGAATTACATATTTTACAAAGCAAGGACTTAAAAACCCTGGGTCCTACATAACTGGATATCCTTAACTCAAGCATGTTAATTTTCCCCATAGTTCTTTGGTGGCTCACACTCTTGGCTATAAACCAGTTCTCTGAGCCACCAATAAAAACCACCCATTTGTGAAACAAACGGATCTCACTGTGTCAAGCAAAAGAAATTTATGCTCACATAGCCAAGTTTAAAAATATTAGTAAAGTAAGATATGGAGAATAGGTTGAACAAGAATATTACAGTAAGTCATCATATTTAAGGAGATGCCATGCAATCTACTGAAAGAGCAAGGAAAAGATGCTCTATGAAAAAATAATAAGAGACCATTTAATTGAAGACTATGTCACAGGCATAAAAATTAAGTTTGTATGCTGCTTTGGCAAGCTTATTATAGTCTTTTAGCAATTTCTATGTTTGCAACAAATTTATATTAATATTTCATGCTATATTGAAATGAGACAGATGCATTTAAACGGGAAATAATTGGTCTTCTGCAGTATTTGTTTATATTCAGCAGTTCCTATTTGTTTTTCTATTTTGTATATTTAATTTGCATTTATTCTGGATAGCATAGAATATTTAAAATGGGTATTATGAAGTCAAAAAATATTCTTACAGCCCAAAAGAGATTTTGAGAGGAAAACTTTGTTGATTTAAAATTGGAACAAGAATAATTGAATAATGAGAAGAAATTTGAACCATCTAAAAGAATTATAATTAGACCCCAAGTCAAAGATGATGAATTTCACCATTCAGAGCTATCAGGATAAGAACTGTAAATATGAGTTGTCATGCTTTAATTAAAAAGGAGTGGAAATGGCACGAAAGCATTCATTGTTAAAATGTTCTTCGCACTGTAATTATTTTTATTGATTGAAGTAATTATTAATTCATGAACAGGTTCTAAAATGTTGATACTGTAATTTATGAAATAAAGGAAGGAATATGCCATCTCATTTATTCATTAAACTCCTGGATTTCCACAAATAGATGCATGATAGCTAAAATAATCATACCCCAACCTGAGAGAAACTTCTGCAAACATCCAAACTTACTGATATTCGCTGTTTGCCATGAAGTTTAGCCTACATTTAAACTACACTATTACTCAGCTGCTCACTGCATTTGACTAGCTTTTCAGCGGAACTGTTTTCAAAGGATCAGCCTTGTGACAAGAACACTACTGATATATTACAAAAAACAGGGCACTGTTCCCCCCTAGATCTGTCCTAGTCTTCCCGGAGATTTGTGTCTGGGTGGAAAATAGTTGTGTCTGGATTTCTATAGAATCTGGGACATTTCAGCCCTACTATACATGCATAAACTGGTGTGGATGAATGGAACCCACTGAATAAGCACTGTGTTGATATGCAGAAACAGAGCAGTACTCCCATACATCCTGAATGGGCAGATACACCTCTTTGTGAACTGTATCTGCATCACTGGAAAGTGAGTATCCTTTTTTAACAGGTCAGGTTTGTATTTCTTGGCTAGTGGGCATGTGTAAGAGTCAAAACAGCTAAAGGTGACATGCCAAGGAACAAGACTGACATAATCCAGGCTCATATGTTACTGTATTTATGATGTTTATAATATATGTAAAAATTAATACATTTCTACCCACAAAAGAAGAGGAAAAGAGCAAGTTGTTCTAAATTAAATTACTTTAAAGGGAAAAAAAAATCAAAAAGCTGTGCAGCCTTTACTGTGCAGGTCTTTACTCATGGTGGGGGCTAAAAAATATAACCATGGTGACATTTAAGGTCATGAGTTTCCCAGTCATGTCTGATATGAGGAGAGCAGGTTAGTATAAAGTTCCAGGAGCTGAGAGCCAGACGGCTACCAACCCTGCAACAGGATGACTATATGAATGTAAGCAGGATGTCAAAGAGATTTTAATTATGCAACAGCTTAAATTTAAGGAAGGAAAATAAAAGAGGAGGGGGGAGAGAAGTTCATTTTGAGGATGCCAAGAATACTTTCTGTGACATATTGCTACATTCTTTTGTTTAGAAGGCTAGACGAGGGTTCTAAGTGAGAAATAGAGGGAGTGCAGTTACTACTCATTTGTTTTTAATACTCATAATTTTTCTTGCAGATTAGCTTTTCACGATGCCAGAGTCCTGGAGAAAAGAGCCAGAAGGGTTTTTTGCATGGTATAGTGTGCTTGCATCACTTGTGATTATCTAACTGCTTCCATAAGACAAGCACCCCTAACACAAACTGGAAAAAGAGACTGAAAACTTGGCTTTTTTTTTTTTCCTGTATTTTAGGAACAGTTCTGCCAAAGCATTGGCCTATAACTCCAAATAATTAAAAACTATGAATGTAGGAGAAATAGAGGCACTGTTCCCTGTTTATGGGCACTCAATACCTTTGCAAACTAGTACTTAGGGGCAGTAGGAGCAGAAATGGAAAATGCCATATTAAATGGCAAACTGAATGCATGATCACTTAAAGAAGATATCCTAATTGTACGCGTTTATGTACCATACCTACACCTCTGACCTTTAGCATGCAGAAAGTCAGCCATTTACTAGCAAGATCCATAGTGCAGAACATACTACCCAGTCTACAACATCATGAGCCTGTACTGAAAAAAATAAGGAGTGCAAAGAATCCCCAGTGTATTACAAGAAACAGATGGTTTCTAAAGGAATTTGTATGCAAAGACTACACATGGATTATGCAAAGACTACTGCAAAGTCAGAGATTGCCAACAGGCCTCTTGATGCCCAGCACAATGCTATCACACACATAAAGGGCAGGCAGAGTGGACAAATACACAGCAATCTTGACATCCAACCTTTGTCATCTTGGAAGCCTAATGATCCTACAACTATACAACTATACAATGTTCTCTATGGGGTGTAGAGAATTATTTGCTTTCAAAAAAGAGATGTAGAGTAATAACTGATCCCATGATCTTTAAGTCCCAGCAACACCATGGGACCAATCTGTGTCATGGAAAATAGACACTACAAAATCCTGCAGAGCCCTGCTTCACTCAGAACAATTAATACTGTTGAGTATCATTTTGCCTAGAAAGCTCTATGGAATCCTTTCTGGTTTTGATCAAGCATCTTCCAGAAGGATGGATACCAGAGAGGACTCTGGAGCTACAGCTACTAAGACTGGAGAAGAAATTCCACACTGAATCTCGCTTTATGACAAACTGAACAAATCAATTAATTTCCAAAATCTTCTTTAACCATCTGAAGTTTCTGTAGACCTAATAATTCAGAAGGAGTCAGACATCTCTTCCCATCTGTTTTTTACAGGAAATGAAGACATAGCCTTATTAAATTGAGATGATTAATCATTTGTGGAAACATTCTCATTTCTGACAGTACAGTACAGGAAAAGAAAAAGACATTAGCAAAGTCAGATTCTCTTATCTTTTAAGTCAGATTCTCTTTATCTTTTCCACATCACGAAAATGTCTACCAAGCTCAAGACTGACAGAGAAGCCAGTTTGTCCTGCAAAGGAAGATGGGAGAGTTGTTCTGCTAGAACTAAAGATAGTAAGAAAAACTAGGAACAGTCAGTATTTCAGCTGCAACCAGTTTTCAGAGGCAGTACTGCAAGGGAGAAGACCTGGAAAGTTACTCTACAGACGGAGGAGAAACTGGCTGGAAAAATTCTATACCACATTTTACACTCATGACTTGTTGTCACATGAGCAAATCTCACTTTCTACTGCCTGGCCTGTATTACTGGTATCTACAATCACTTTGATGTGCATAGGAATTTTTTGTCATTATTTTAAACTAAAGGTACCTGAAGCTGTATTTCTTTATTCTGGACAAAATTTGGTCTGGGTAACTCACCCAATCAAACTTTGAGGGTGGGAGAAGAATTCTTAGGATGTAATGCTTATGTACCCCTAAATTCTTCACAAGTGTCAACAGCTTTTTCAGTCTGCATTTAGGATAAACACTGGAGCATCTACAGTTTCTGAAAAGAGGAGAAAGCTTACTATACTATTATGGAAGTTTAGTTTCCTATTTTGAATTGAATATCACACAAACAGAAGATACTATTCTATCTGTTCTCTGTCCAACACATCATTTTTGCAAACTTTTGGTTTAGTTGGAAAAGTAATCGTGTGCAATATTTATACCTCAGACTTTAAAGACAGTTAAGTGCCAGGCTTTGAATCGCTTCAATGAGAACAGGAGGCAAATAAATCCAGAGTCTTTAAAACTGTATTTACCAACTTTTCATTGTCATACTGGAAAACATCCATGAATAAGATATTCTTCAAAGAAAATGCTAGGCCATTACATTTTAAACACCCCAAACTATTTCCTCAATCATAGATGATAGTGTGTGTCACTGGAATTCAGTGACACATCAAATAGAGATGATAAATAATTTCCAGAAACATTTTCACTTTTGATAGTGTAGGGGGAAAAAGGGACATTAGCAAAGTTAGTCGAATTCTCCTGACTTTTGAAAAGCATCATTGGAAACATACGTGGTTTCACGAGCCCACACATATCCTTAAGGCTAATATGCCACTAACACACATCCAGGTGGCTTCATACGCTGCCAGGAAAACTCAAAGGCATCCTTGCACTGACTTGGTATAGCCACGAGATAGCTGAACAGAGAAGCAGTGTGCTCCTGCTACTACAGTTAAAAGCAGTACAGACACAACCACCTAGTCCCACCGTATGATTTATTCAATTTTTATTTAATTATTGCGGTTTAGGCACGAAGCATTTTAGCCATATGGACATTGTGCTACTCTTCTTGCCAAGCTCTGCCCCGCACTGTTCTAGTTATCATATTCAGGAGAGCTTCCCATAGACTTATACTTTCATTAAGCTAAATCAGTGGACTACTAATTGTATTTCAAAAGTAAGTGAAGCCCACATATTTTGCAAACTCTAAGTCTAGAAGTTAAATCAAATCTCTCAAGAAGTAGGTGCTTCTAGGACTCAAAGTTTGACTTCTGCATGAACTCTTTTTATCAGATTCATTGTCTTTCAAGGACAGAAACATCAAGCAAATTGAGTGATCCTACAGAATTAAATGCTGCTATGAAAAGCTGTTGAAATTAAAGTGACTAGATGCTGTAATTGCAGACCTGCAAGCTTGAGTTAGCACTGAGTTAGTCTTTGTATCTTGGTTTTACAATACATATAAAACCCAGGACATTTCCTTCTGAACTGCAAATGTAGATTCCCCTATCAACAGGGATACTAACAAAACAACTTCTGCTTCAACAGAAGCAAATCTTAAATGCACCAAATTATAAATGCACCATCATTTAATTTGATGTTAGAATATGACTAAGCTCTCTGACTGAAATTAAACACGGGAAAGGAATTGCAGTCTGCACGTCTTCACTGACAAACATAAGGAAACCTCACAGCATCTTCTCCCCACAAGGACATTTCCTCCCTGTCCTCTCCCTTACTTAATTACTGAATTCTTGAGGTACAAACTGTACAAACAGACACAATGCAGAAATAAAACTACTCTACCATACCATATATTATCAGAATAAGAAACCTCATCTCTTGCTAAAAGTATGAGCTATTTTTTTTCACTTAAGAATTAGCACTCAAAAGCCCATTATTAGGTAGGACATGAAGAATTCTGGAAATAAAGAAAAATAAATGTCCAGAACAGCTTAGCATTAAAGCAGCAAATGAAAAAGAAACTCTCATTAATTTCTTCTCCCCGTTTTACCAGCAAAGAAACCCATAACAATCATTTTAAAAAATAAAGACTTTTAAGTCATTCATTAATTCAGGTTCTATAGCATTACAAGCATCAAAAAGAAATCTGCAAACAGTGAGGCAAAATGTATGTTTGCAAGCCTTGGCAGGCAATCACACGGTGTAAGGAAAATGCAAGTGTACTGCTGCTCACAATCTGCTGTTCTTTCAATGAAAAGAGGTCAGGATCAACCAAAACAAGATGAGAGAAAGCTTTAAAAATATTTTTATTTAAAAAATATTTCAGTGTCTTTCAAAGGTTTGGTATTGGTTTTTTGGAAGGCAAAACCCCAAACCAGGATAAAGTAATAAGACACATTCTTGCTTCCTTACTTCCTGCTAACAAGAAGGTTGATGCAGTCATCTTCATGACCAGGATGCTGAGCACTTACAAAAGCATTTTTATACAGTGGAACATTCTGTTTATTCATTTAAATGTATGCATTTCCTTTTTATTGAAACCTTTTAGTAGCTTCAAAGACTAAAACAGGAGAAAAATATACGGACTCACCATAACCTAAGCTTAACCACCCATCTGTGGTGAAATCCTCTAGAGTGCAAAGACAAATATTATACAATCTTGATAAATAGTCACTGAAGAGATTTGATTTCTAGGTCCAAAAGTCTTTTGATTATCAGATTCTTCAGTCTTACTGGCTAGCCTACAATATAGCAAAGAAGCAAAGAAAAGGAAATACACTGTTCACTGTTTTGTTTTAAACAGTGTTGAGTTATATACAGTTTACTTTGCAGGCAAATTTCTACAGAACAAACTGTAGGTTTTTTATTAGAATATAAAAATCCTAGCAAAAAACATAAATAGCAAAATTCCCATCTTCCTAGAGACTTTGTTAGGCTTGCAACCAAAACCACCTTTGAAGCAGGAAGGACAAAGTTCAGCCTGTGTCCCTTTGAACATTTTCAAGTTATGTGGCCACAGATTCTGTTCTACACAACCCTTACATCACTGGAGATATTCATGAACATGCTTTTTAATGCCTTCTGTTTACTATACTATTGCTGAGGGGAGAC
>WAAB01021319.1:0-178906 GCA_013389865.1 Piaya cayana
TCCAACCTGGTGATTCTGATTCAGTTGCCTGAGTTGCCATCCCTGTACACTGAGATTGGACTGGCTCTGCACTACTCTACTTGGATATCCTTGTCTGCCTTGCCTTCTGCCCTTCAAAGACACAAGCATCTGTTTTTATTATTTACCTACCTTTATATACATATATATGTGCGCATATACATAAAAAGATATATATTATGTATGTTATATAATTTTATATAAATTAATATGCTATAATGGAATATTTCAATTGTCAAGCATTGTATTTAAAATCCAGGCTTTCCTCATCAATAATGTGGCAGCAGCCTGCCAGATGCCTGTCTTGTCAGCCAGATGTTGCTGGAGAAGCTCTTCAGTAGTGCCTGCCAAAGGACTAGAAATCATGTTGCTGACTCTTGGCACGTTTTGATGTGCATTGGAATCAGAACCTCCAGTGTGTGTGTACCTCCTCATAGCAAAAGGGCTAGTGTTTTCAGGGTCACATCAGAGCAGGATAGGCCAGAAGTGGAAGGTGGTCTGAGCTGTTATGGAGCACCGGAGAGCTGGCCTGATGATTGTAGCTAATTAAGTGCCTTATTTGACATCTATAGAAATGATGGATGGACACCTCACTTTATATGTGCTTTCACCTCTAAAGGATACAATCAGAACCATTTAATGGTAAGCTGAAGGGCCACCTCCTGCTAATAACTAATGTTGGTTCTCCATCTGCTTATGAAACAGGTGACCAGGTTGTAAAGGAATAAAATCTCGTAGAAAAATGAGAGGGTGAAATTCATCTTCTCCCATCCTTCTTCCTCGCAACCTTTTCCTTTACCCAAAACTACTCAGCTTAAAAGAAAGGTCAACAGGAAGGCAGTCTTTGCTCTGTGACACTGGAGACCTGTACCCTGGGACTCTCCTCAGATTGTTGTTGTCCTGAGCTTTCAGTTACATTGATAGCAAGGGTGTGGGTTATTGCAATGTAAATGCATGTTGTTAGGATGTAGTTCCTCTCATGAAGGCTCTCAGACCCACTCTGTTCTACAGGATGAAATGTATTTGCTCAAGGGGTTTGTTAAAGTGTTTAGCTTAACCAAGGAGGCACATCCAGGGAGGTGTGTGCATTGATGCTTCATGTGGCTTGACCAACAAGGAGTAGGATTGCAGTAGCATGATGATTTGCAGCAGTTTACTGCTTCCTTGGAGGAAGAAAATCTGTTTTCTCCTTATTGCAAGAAAGGTCTGATCAACCTTGGGGTGTAACACAGGGAAACCCATTAAATTCAGAGCTGCTACATGTTTATTTCAAATCACGTTCCCCACTGAATTTCCTTCTATCAAAGAAAAGCAAATCAACCAGGACCCATCGATAGTAGTATCTCTCCAAAACACTTGATCTTTCACTGGTGCACAAGGAGCATCTTTTAATGATTGCATAAACCTACCTCAGCTTTTCTGTAAGCTGCTCTGCCCACTCAGCAGCTTCCTGGGATGGCTCTACCTTGGGTGAATGACTGGAAAGTTTTCTTTCCTCCAGACTGTGTCACAGCACAGTAGTTTTTCCAGTCAGTATGCAAGTTGAAGTTTTACCTTTGTATGTTACTTAAAGAGAGGAGATATTGAAACATACTGAAGTAAGAGGATATTGCCTTTAATTAGGCTGGATGTGTGCTGAATTCAGTTAGAAATGTCTGTTCCCTACTGAATCAGGCAGGATTAGAGCCTCTTCTACTGCAAACTGTTGGGGACACAATGAAGTCATTGCAGACGTGCTGATTGACTACTCCCTACACGTGGTGTTAATACTGATCCTTGTTACCAGACTAAAAACATCTACGACAATGCAAGACTGTGATACTTAACATTTTTAGGCAATTGCTGGTTTTGTCAAAACTGTCTGTAGTTTTTCTTCTTCAGCACAAGATGGTTAAGTAATGAGCTATTGGAATAATGTCTGTCTGAAACATCCGTAGCCATATGGCAGTGTGGGAGGCGAGGATAAAACAGGGATCAGTCACAAGTATTTACTTTGAAACAGAGATAAAAAGACAAGTTTTATGCTGCAGCTTGGTTACGTGTTGGATCAGGTACTGGAAACAGTAGTTTTTAATTGCTTTTGTGTTTAGTGAACTTTAAAATACCAAGCACTTAAACCTGCTGGGTGTTAGTCCTCTTGATTGCTCTCTTTGAATCTGCACTGTGAAACAACAGCATAAACCAATGCTTGAGTGAAACCACAACCGCCTAATGCTCATAGCACTGGATGCCGTTTTCAACACTGATATGAGCCCTGTGTTGTTAAAATGGGGGAAATGTTGCTTAGGACGGTTGTTAAAGCTGCCTGGCTGCACTTACAGGATGGCTTCAGAGGTTTTGGGATGGTTTTCAAACCAATGCAATAGCCTCTGGCAAGCACTTGGCTGAACGTTTTAATTTTTTTTCCCAAAGAACTGCAAAACTTGGGCTCCTTCCTGGGGTGAGGCAGAGCTGCAGGAAGCAGAGTCCTCTGGGAAAGGACGTGGGTTATTTTGGTCACTGAAGTGTGTTTGGAAGTGACAATTTATAAAAATATCCCCCCAGAGATAAATCCTCCTTTGGGATCACAGGAGTTGTGATGATTTTTTGTGTTTCCTGAGCCTTGCACCTGCGCTGTTGGCTCCTGCCTCCCTCCCAGAGCAAAAACCCATAACCTCTGCTGTCTGCTCCATCCTTGTGTTCCCGTGTCAGAAACCTTTTGGGGGATGCAGGAAAAGAGGCCTTTTTGTACCCTCTGACCAAGAGGCCTTTGGAGTCAAGTGTTACTAAGAAAATGCTTTAGTTCTACAAAGAAAACCTCTTGTAGCCCCACGTGCCTTTCAGTTTTAAAACACTTCTGCAGATTAATTAGATTGATGATCCTGTTGGGTAGGATGAAGGTGAACATGTAGGTGAAGAGAGAAGCTTACTGCATCAATATGGTCTGGTAGTTTCATCTGGGAATATGTTATTGACTGGTGATCAACTATAGGATACTGGTTGTTTTTTAAAAGGTTGTATTGTTAAAATGGAACATTTTCTTCACATAGTAGAAGCACAGAATGAGGGGAGGAAACTAATCCTCAAACTCTGCTAATACTGTGTGGGCTTTTGATTAGTGAGCGCTCTCTATGCTAATTGAATGTTGTCTTATATTAGCATAATCATGGGGTTATATCTGGTCAGTGTTAATGATAAGTGACAGAGACGCATTTCAGAAACTGTTTCATCAAATGTGAATTATATCCTGTAAATGCAAGCCTAGATCATAATATTTCATCTTTGTGTTGATTTATCCCAGCATTAGACTATTTATATTGATTTGCTCCTGGAAAACATATCATCTTGTGTGTGATCAACTAATTGCACACGCACAATACAGACCTTATACACAGGATAATGCATAAATATAGAAAAGACAAATACTTATTGAAATGTATAAAGTCAGTTTCAAGATAAGATTGATTATTAAAGGAAGCATGTTGTATATATGCCTGGATGTACAACATGTACATATACCTTTATGAACTCTATAACCAAGTCAAATATGTGTGATCTAAACTCCTAGGGCCATATTGCCCAGAGAAGCGTGCTTGTAGTTGTTCACAGGATGGGTGTTTATAATTGTCATTATTTTTGAGCTCAATTATTGTAAGTAGCTATGCATCAGAATAAGCATTTAGAAGAGAAACAGGCTTTTTCCATGTAAGAACAATCTTTATTTAAAAAAACAAAAACAAGGAAGTGGCTTTCTTCTACCAGCACCTGGATAACTTCACTAAAACTAAACAGAAACAAACCCAGCATCTACCCACTGTTTTTAGTGCTACATACAAATGTCTTCACAGCTATTTGCACTTGAAATGCTTCATTTGCCAACTGCAATGTGGCATTTGCAAATGCAGATTAGTTATGGGAATGCTCTTGGCTGCTGCTTCTTTCTCCTTTCAGATGTGGCTCCTACTGGACATTTCCTGCCCAGACTTGTAGGCAGCAGGCATATGGTCTGGTAGATACTTTATGGAATAACTTGCTGGGAGTACTTCAAGTGTTCCAGAAACCTCACAGGCAAAAATGCACAATTTTCAATATAACTTTGGCATTTCAGATGAATGTTAAGCTATTCATTTGCCTAACTTGTATTGTTGCATTTCATAATGGTAGCACAGAGATCAATGGCAAGTGAAACTAACAGATATAAATCTTTGCCTTTATTAGCTGTTTGTTTGAAATGCAAACACTTCCAGAGGTCTGCATTACAAAAAAAAAACAAAACAAACAAACAAACCCCAAAAAACCAACAAAAAACCCAAAAGCTGTCATATTAACAAGTGAATTCTACAGTGGAGCTAGCAGCAGTGGAATTGTCAGTCTTTCCGAGATTAAAATTTCTCACTCCAAGTCGTTCAGCACTTCTGTTTTATCAAATGCATTCAGTGCCTGCTATCACTAAGGGAACTGTCTAATTCTTGCTTGTACTTCTGAACTATGTCAGGTGCTCTGGGAATCAGTTTTCATATGACTTTACCTTTTCATAGCCTAAAGCAAATGAGTGTAGCCCATCACTTTTGTATTTTCATATTTCCTCCAAGATTTTTTTCATAAACACCCTGGTACATGGGGCCAGTACACAGTTGATCTAAGTCACTGTAGCAAATAGTTTGATTTCAATTGCCCAGCAGGATGTATTTATTTATATCAGCTAATCTTAGATGAGGATCTTGATTCAGGCTTTGCCAGAACATGCTGTTTAATATCCCAAAAGCTGACATAGTGAATCATTCCAGCACACAATAATCTATTTCATCTTTCAGGTAGGACTTGTATACTTTGGGTCCTTGACAGTACTCAAGGAATGTGTTGGTGGCCTGCAGTGGGTTTGTGCCTGCCAGGAGAACTGATTGCAGGCTGCCTGGCTTTGGAACTAGGTAACTTCACCTTGAGGATGGAGAGGCTCATAAAGTGCTGATAGAAGGTGGGTTTGGAAAGGCAAGGCAACTTACATGTGATTTTTAATAGGGATCATTTCTTTCCCACTAGTTAACTTCCATGCCAGCAGGTTGAAACCATAAAAATTAACTTGTCCAGGCACTCTGTATCTTTTCTACAGTCTTTCTTTCTGGATGCATGTACATCAATGGAGACACAACCTAATTAGAGCTACATGCTTACTTTTGGTAGGAGGATTGGGTAGTGGACCTGGGTGAGGAACAGGCACCAAGTTCAGCTTGGGGTTAGTCTCAGTCAGTGAGTGTTGTGCCTTTCAGGTTGTAAACAAACCAGCTTCCCACTCCAACTATCTAGTCCTGTGGGTAAGGAGAGGTTACTGAAAAGTGAGGCTCAGTCTTTGCTATGTGCAAATCAGAAGGGAAAATGTGGCTGTAGTCTGGAAATTCCTGTATCTATTGCTCCAGAATTCTCAGACGCTCCTGCTCTCTTGGCAGCTGCCATTCCCAGATGCCAAATCGAACAACTACATATGTATTTTCTGGTGGCTGGGTTCTTCATGTGACTTTTATGTGATGTCTTTGCATTTCTCATAATGCTTCTGGAGCTAGTCCAGCCTTTTCTGTCTGATATTATTTGTGAGTTCGATCAGCTCATGGTTGATTCTTAGTAAATCTTTTCAGATAAATACACGGCCCGAGGCAAAATAACTTTTTTTGCAGCTTAAAGGTAATTTCTTAGGTGAACATTGAGAACTACCTTTGTCGGTTTTACCCCTTAACTTATGACGGTGTAGCTCATGTGAAGTGGCCGAAAGCACTTGCCTTTTGCAAAAGGGTGTGCTGCAAAAGACGAGTCTTCTCATTTCGGGACAGAAAAGCAGTCTTTTGTAAAAAGGCTGTCATCTTCCTTTTCCCTGCTCATCCCTTCCTACCAGTTTGAAAAGAAAGAGTCAAGCTACTTGCTGTGAAGGTTTGAGTCAAAACTTTCCCAAAACCCTCACAGCGTCTGCAGCCCCTCCTTCCTTCCACCCCTCACCCCACTGTACAAGTCCGAGGGAGATAAGGTAGGAGGAAAGAAAGGCTGAAAATACTAAAAAACAAGCAGACTGAAACTAAGTGATTATATATAATGTATTAACACTAATATGCAACTAAAATACTACATATACAATAATCAGAGAATAAGAGACTCCCCAGAACATCCCCTGCTCCATAGGGAAGCAATCAGAGATTCCCAAAAAGAAAGAGACCCCCCTGCCACGAAAGAAAAATAAAGAATCCAGAAAACAGATCAATATAAGCTAACAAGAGAAAATAAATCATTACACTCCTCAGATATCAAAATCTCACTCGGCATTCCATGCCGCTCTGGAGTCCACAAAACTTCACTGAGCTTGACACCCCCGCCCCCATAGACAGACAGACTGACATCAGCACCAGACCTTCCAACACACATACAGGAGACCAGAGAGAGCCGGAAGGGGAGAGGGAGAGGGAGCCGGAAGAGGAAGTGTGTCCCACCCCCAATTACACCNAGTCTGGACATTAGGAAAAAAAAATTCACAGGAAGGGTCACTGGGCACTGGAACAGGCTACCCAGGGAGGTGTTTAATGGAGGGGTGGACAAGGTGCTAAGGGGCATGGTTTAGTGATTGATGGGAATGGTTGGACTCGATGATCTGGTGGGTCTCTTCCAACCTGGTTATTCTGTGATTCTAAGTTTTGCCTCACCATTTAATTTTAACGTACGTTTTCAGGGCTTAAAAGAGAAGTGGGGTCTTGAACCTTTTCCCTTTCCGATTAAGGTAGTGTGCTGTTGTGAAGGGTCTTGTTTCTAAACCACCGACTCTCACACCACCAGGGAAACAATGGTGCCCAGCCCCAGGTAGGGACACTCACCTGGACACTGTGCTGGAGATCCTGTCTTATGTCCCTCTGTGGACTTAGCCCTAGACCAACAAGACTCATGATATTTCTAAATTAGGTCCTTCCAGTCCCAAACAAAACATTATCAAACTTTGTGTTTCTTTTTAAACATTCACATATGAAGATAAGTAGGAAGGAAAATCAAGAACCTATTCAGTATTGTAAATACAGCAGATTATTATTCTAATATGTTATCCAGCAGTAACAAGCTAAATAATTCACACTTTTAGGTCTCTATTCAAACTGATGAGCAAAAATAAAAAGTGTTGATTAAGCCCAGTGTGCACCTCAGTGTAGATGGATATTCCTGTTTTATTTTGTTCAGTTTTTTTCTCAGTAGGGGAGGTCTCTGATAAATGCACAACTACTCTTTGCAGACCTTCTCCTAAGCTGTATTCTGCTGCTGTTTTACTGTCTCTTTAATGTGATCACTTTAAAACCACATTGCAAAACTAGCTTTTTTTTCAATTGTGAGCTTGTGTGCTCATGATGGGTTTTATTTTTAATCCTGCCTCACTGGTAGAGTTCAAGCATCGTGTCAAGAAAACTTGGCTGTGGGATGGTGATAAAGTGTAACTGTCAGCTTCTTGTATTTTCTTGAAGTATTTCATAATTGAGAATTAAATGTTTTTGTTTTACTTTCCTTCTGCTGTTCCCCCTGTTGCAGATCCCATGGTTTCTAGAAAATTCAGCATTTGCATTATACCTCAGTAAAGTGTCTGTAACAGGCTCACTCTCTCCCTTGAGAAGGGGAAGTGGCTTTACAATGGGGTCTTGGGTAATTTCTCCTTTGCTTGTGTGAAACATATCGGTGTGTTCTTCTGGCAAACAGCACCTTCAGGAGCTGTGAAGGTGGCTGTGCTGATTTTTGTAGTGTGCTGCCATACCACCTTGGCAGATAAAGGGAACCCTTTCCACTGATCTTGGATTGCTTCATCATAAATAGCTGATGTCCTGAAGTCATCGCACTAGCAAACTAGTTTGCAGGCGCTTCCTGTACACCAAGATCCTTATTCCAAGAAGACCCAAGAGGGTGGAACCCAGATTTAGTTCTTGCTCCATTTATTTATTTGATATGGAGATCCCTGCTTCTAGCATGAGGTAATGATTATCTGTGTGTGTGCGAGACACACCTTTCCATAACCTACCCCTTAAATTCTCAAACTAAGTCTTAAGTATAAGAGGGAAAACAAAAATATGTGGGTTTGAATGGTGCTTTACAGTGGTAAACCCATGGAGGAGGACATGTAGGCAAAGATAGCTGGCAGTCTGCTTAAAACATTGTGGTGAAGAACAAAATAAATGCTTCTTTGGAAAGCTAATATTTTGTAAGTGGTACACAGATAGAACATTACTATTCCTGATGAAATGAGCTGTCATCCCTTCTGTAATTAGCCCTATGTTAATGATGTTATAGGCGTTCACCCTAATTTCAAAGACAAAGTTGTATTGCAGAGACTCTTCCTGTGCAGTTGATCCTGTACAAATCTTTAGTCTTGATATCAAGTAGTTGCATAAATTATCATTCCAAATAAACTTTTATGTTGCTTGCCAAAATTAGGTAGCCAGTTGCTCATGTAAAAAACTGACATATTAAGGAAGACCTACATGTGCTCAATTACATCTTTTTTCTCTATAAGTGCTTGAAGTATGAAATGGTCAGATTTTAATCTGAGTTTTTACTGTGAATCCTCTATCAGTGGAGATACTTCTGACTTGCAGCATTTCAATCAAGTTCAGAAGCTGATTTTTTTCTTCTCTGTCAGCACAGACATAGAAAAGCTGTTACAAAATGATCCCTTTAATCCTGTATCATTTTTATGTGCTGATTAGGATCAGGGTAATTTCAGCCTGCATTGAAGGAGTTAATCTTCCTGATGGAGATGTGAAAAGTAGGAGCCATTTTAAATCTCAATACCACATGCTGCCGTAGGGATCACACTGTGCTAAAACCCAAGATAAAAAGGCCTGACAAAGATTATTGACGGTTTACCTTTTAATGAGCAGCTTGGATTGATTTTTATTTCCCTCTGGGGCTGCTTGCTTTGCCCTATTTCCACCCGTGATGTCATGATTAACAAAACCAACAACAACAAAATTAAGGCTTCATATCTGAATGATTGTGGTGAAACAAAGAATAGCCATGGCGTTAGGAGGAAACTGGTGCCAAATCCTGTTGAAGCTCCTAGGAAAAAGCAGAGCACTTGTGTCAATGGTTTGGTGCTTCTCCTCTTAGAAGGTACATTTCTTCTACCAAACATCTCCATTCCTCATTTATATCATATGGTACAAACAACGTATAGTTCTGCAAACTAACGGAAAGACAACAGAAAGTCTGTATAGAGAAAATGCCTTCAAATGTATTTAATACTGTTGCTAAGAAAAGCAATGATATCTCTCCTTTCGCCAAGCCCCCACCTCTATAAAGCCAACACTGAACAAACTGCCTCTGGCTACATTCCCATAATTTCGTGCAAATCCTTAAGCTTCAAAAGAGAGCTGCTCTGCCGCCACAAAACTATCATCCCGAAAGCTCTTAAGCTCTGACATCATCTATTCTGTTTGAGTCCTTGCATACAGACCTTGCCAGAAAATGGAAATCTCTTTTTCACATGGGAGGAAGGGTGTGTTTAAAAAAAAAAAAAAAATAAAAAAAAAAAAAAAAAAAAAAAGCCCATTCTGCATCAGGATGAAATTCTGTTTAAAAAACAAACAAACAAAACCACAACAACCCCTAAACCCTCCCAAAAACAAAGACAAAAAAAGAGAGAGAAGGAAAAGGATGCTGCTTGTTTTTTCTCCCAGGCATGGCTTTCCAGAACAAAGCCCTTGTTTTTAGAACAGGCTCAAGCAAAGCCTTCCAGGCAGGCAGATGGGAAGCCGGCGGCACATAACTGTTCTGCAAAGTGGAAACTTTCCCATGGAAATCTCCGATCTTCTGAGGGCAAAGAGGAGTGTGTACCTTCTGTGCTGGGTTAGAAGATGGTTTCAGCCTCCTGGGCAGGGCTGAAGAACCTGTTTGTGACTGGTAGGTGGATTTTGGGCCAACTGGAGTGAAGCATGAAGAGTGGCAATGCCTGTGTGGCTACTCGGAGGCTATAGGGGCAGGGAAAATGGAAATCCAAGCCAGTTTCTGAGAACTGGAGCCTGATGGTATTTAGGCATTACTCAGAGTTTTGTTGAGTGGAAGTGTAATTGGAAGTGTAGTGGTTAAGAACACTTGAAGATTGGTACTTAAGTGAGGCTGTGCAGAACTGAACACTGGAACATCATTCCTTAATGCCTGTTGCAGGAGAAATGCCATTGGGTGGAGGATGGAGAGGGGAAAAGCAGACACAAAAGGGGAACTGCTGGCTAAATTCCTCAAACTATCACTAAAATCCTCTTCTCAAAGTGTCCTGGGTTTTCTTTTTGTTATATTTGTTTCTTAGTTCTTCTGAAGTTGATGAGTGTGTTGAATAACTACAGGCTATTCTCAGTAGTGTAAAATTTCAATTCTTTAAAATGCGTTCTTACCTATCGAATTGGCAGGCTTGAGGAGCGGTTATTATGCTGTAACTTCAAATCACCGCTTCAAAAATTGATCTGGGCTTAGGTATGTCTTTGCGTGTCCATGCTTATTAGCTTCATGTTGTGATTAACTTAATGGACTATGGAATTTTACATGTACTCTATGCAAATCCAGCTGAAAAACCAATTATTGAAAAGTGAAAAATGAACTCTAGGAGACAGTCATTAAACTATTAGAATCCCCAGTTCCTTTGGAAACTGTATTTAGGTAATACGTGGTTTTAATACTGAATTCCAACTCCAGAAAAAGCAATTGGCAATTACAATTTTTTCAGGCAGTATGAAAACATTTTGACAGGCCTGCCTGCATGGGCTAGTAAGACCCACTGGGCTCTACGAGTTGGAAAATTACTCATGGCTTCAATAAAATGTTGTAGCCCACTTAGTACCCTATTTTCAAGCTTCTTAAATGTACAAGCATCCATTAATTTAGCTTGGATTATGCTCACCAGCCACCCGTATTAGCTGGGCTGTATCCAGCAGCTGGGATGCTCCCCTGGCTGCTTCCTTGTGGGACTATCTTCTAGTGCATGTGTTTTGTGTGGGTAGACGGTGATGAAATGACTCCTCTAAAGCCTGATTAGGTAATTTGTGTCCAAGACTGCACGGTCTGCCTGTGGCAACATCCTTTGAGACAAGTGGTGTTGTTCTAAGTGGTACATAAATGCTGTTGCTCTGTTTTGGGGTTGTGGCCCAGATGGCACTGCTACTGTTAACTGGAAAATGATGCTGATGGTTTCCCCTGACTCTTTAGTAGCCCTGTTTTTTAAATAATTTCCTGTTCATATGCCAAAGGTGCTACAAGTGGCTGTTGATCAGCTTGTAGTGTTCAGAGGTGAGCAGCTCCCAGCTTTGGTTAAAAGCCCCTTTAAAATGAAGCTGCTGGTGGGAATGTGGTTTACATGTTGCCAGCTGCAGCGAACACTTAACATGTTGCTCACAGAGCAAGTGCCAGTGTTTGAGCTGTACCCTGACTGAAGCTCACATTGGTGTTTGTAGGGATGGAGCTCAGTGTAAAGCCACAAAACCTGCTGCAAGCCCTTTGTGGAGGGAATATTATCAGTTCTTAAATGTGCATGTACTAGCATCTTTCTTTCTAGCTGGTGAGCTGTAAGTTGCTTTCAGCATGCTGATATGCACATTCGGACCCTTCATCCTCCCTTGCTTTCCATTCCATTGCAAATTTGTCCAGTTTCACCACCTGCAATTTCCATCCTTCTGATGTAACAGGCTTTGTGCATGCAGATGTCTCTTTGCTATCATGCTCCTGGTCCTCTGTGTGACACAGGTGTGCTACAGTAAACCTCCTGTCTCCTGTCTGGCATCAGCAGGTCCTGCCTAGGTCCAGAGGCCCCACATAGAGCTGGGTGCAAGACTGGGGCCTGTTGGTGTATGTGATGGGCCACAGGAGTCCTTTCAGTGCACGCACATACACTGCCTTGTGTGTGGAGAGCACAGGGACTGATTTGGTTCTTTGTTTGGCTTGTTTCATCTCCTGTAAAACGCTCATAACAGGGCAATATGCTGGAAGACCTTGTGTAGGAATGAGTCACCCTGGACTCCATGGGGAGTTGTGCAAACAGATTAGGGACAGCATCTAACCTTTCATTTTCAGTAGTGCCTAGACACAATTGAATGAAGAGGTGAGAGGGTATCCAAAGAACACTGGCTGTAATTTAATCAGTTGGCATTTAGATGTGTGGTAATGAACATCTGTAAATGGTTTGGATGAATGAATATAAGGTATAACCAAAAGGAAGAGAAATAAGGATGTGTAATGGACCTATGGACCAAAGTTTGGAAGAATTCAATAAAGCATAGATCATCAGGAATGAGATGGGGTGAATGTAAGAAACTAAAAGCTACTGGGCATGAAGTCTCATATGTTGAACTGTTCTAAGTCTATTCAATCAGGTAATTTATAAACCATTTAATATGACATCTATATAAACGAAGAGGGGAAATATAAGAATAATCAAAAGCGTATATCTTGAATAAAATACAGTGATGAGGAAGACTATGAAACAAAGAGCAGGAATGAATATGATGTGGAAAGCAGATGTGGGGGCTGAAGGGAAAGTGCATAAGAGATAGATGTAAATAATAAGGCATTTGTCAAATCCTTCATTGTAAAATGTCAGGGCTTCAGGAACTTGTAAGTGTTATTTGCTAACTAGGACCAGACTGAAACACTGTTCAAGTACATTGCTGCAACGCAGAGGTGTGCATGTATACCCTATTGAAAAGGACTGGTTTGATTACTTAGTGCATAGATGAAAAATAGTAATTCTTTGTCTCTCTGTTGCCAGGGAAATGAGATGTAAATGCCGTAAGAAAGTGGTGTAAATTTGAGCTTTTAAAATGAAGGAATGAAGAGCAGAGGGGGAAGTCGCACTAGAAATTACAGTACTTAAACATTTAAATGCTTGTGTTGGAAAACTTAACAGATAAAAGACAGGATTGAGAAAACTGTAGAATTCCATTGTTTTAGATATGAGAAGAGGTTGATAAATTTTTGAAGACCTTTTAGGGAATGCATTCATAAATGGGGTCCAGAAAAATCTGGTTTTAAATCTGACTGGAATGAGAGAGTCAAAGAAACTCTGTAGGAGACTAAATAAGATATAATGTGGAAAGGGTAGCTGGTGTTCAAGCAAAATTACGTAAACATATGTGGTATCTAATTAGTTATTTTTTGAAACCAATGTCAGAAGCTAAAAATGGTGTCTAAATCTCTTATGTGTTTAGTAAAGCTGCCTGTAGACCATGTAGTGTTCAAAGGTTCATCTTCCGGTAGCTGTGAAGGGCAGGTGTCTTTGGTCTCCACTTCAGAAGACAGGATTTCATTTGGAACACATGAAGCAAATTTGAGTTATTGGCATAGAAACAACAGAAGGAATTGTAAATGCTTCATATGTTAATAACCTGGAAAAGGGAATTTGCAGCAGGATAAGAAAAAAATACAGTGATACAGAACTGGAAAACAAAGAGTTAGAGTAGTGAAGTAAAGTAACCTGTAATACTTTGAATACGTCTCATAGATTAAGAGTATAGCCAGATAAGCATGCTGCACAATTTGTGGCAAAGCAAGATAAGCCTATGGACAGACAAAGGAAGAAATACAGAATATGCAGCAAAATAACCTCTGTGGCTGTACGCTGACAAGGTGGAAAAAGAACAGATCAGAAAGGTAGTTGGATGATGTTGGCTTCATCACAAATGTTATCATCAGTGCATTACAGTGAACAATATATTAAAGAGCATGTAGCAGAATGACATTTAAATCAGGTGAAATAATCTGACACCAAACAAAGAGCCGGGGACTCCCTCTGCTGTCACACGTATAGAGCTTTACCTGTGTCTTTCTGGCTATAGGCCCAGACAACATATGGCAGAGGACAGACATGTTTGCATTGTGAACTGTTGACACACTGTCCTCACATTTACATACACTGTATTGTTAGACACTTTATTGAGCACGTTCATTAAAACCAATTTGTTCTAATGGCTTCTGGTTACAGGCACACAATTGCCATAGACTTGCAAAGGGAGAGACTATCAAGAAGAAATGCTATAATTACACTCAAGACTTCTACAATGAGATTTCTGTACTTGCTAAATGTAAACTCATTCCCCAGATAGTTTCTTTCAGCTATTTATCCTCTGAGAATCTATTAGCTGTTGCTATTTCTGTGTGGGTAGTAGGATGACTGTTTATAAAGAGCCATGTAGATAAATCAATAGCATTTGCAAATCCGATGAACTAGGATGTGCTGCAGGTTGCTGTGACCAGGCTCCTCTGTGGCATTCACTTGACTCACAGTAGGTTCCCAGGTGCAAAAGTGTGACTTTTTTGTTGTTGTTGTTGCCGTTCTTAGTGATATAGTCTGTTTTCTTTTCTTCCTAGTGAAGCAGCTGCAAATTATGGCACAATTCCAAGCTAGAGCAGAGTGAATTCCCTTCCTTGGTCTTCTCACCTTTGTCCCTTTCTGACAGATGACAAGGAGACAGACTCCTGGGTGTGCTGTGAAGGTGGCAGGTGGATTGCCCTTTGCTAGTCATCTGTGTGGCTTGGGGCTAACAATGTGTCTCAGATCCCGAAACCCCAATTCCTTTTGTAGACTGATGATGGGAAGCAGCTGTAATGTTCTGTGCATCCTGCCTCTTTTTTTTTTTTTTTTTTTTTTTTTTTTTTTTTTTTTTTTTTTTTTTTTTTTTTTTTTTTTTTTTTTTTTTTTTTGCCAGCTCAAAGGCATTGGCTGTTCTTGTGTGTGTCCTTCAGGGAGATTGTCCCGCTTTCTTATGTGCAGTTGTGCTGGTTTAGGTGTTATGATATTTGCATGGTGAGCAGGGTTCACGTCTTTGAGTGAAAATCAGCCATGTTCAATTTTAAGCACATGGGCTAAATTATTAGACCTTTAACTCTTACTTCTGTAGGCATCAATCTGCCATACTTTTGGGCACCTGACACTGGATTAATGGGAAATGGCTGCTGTATCCTCACAGATCAACCAAGCAGAGCTAGTGCGTGAGTCTGACGTGACCTATCTCTGACATGCGATGCAGCACATACAAAATAACCCTAGAAGTTTGCTCTGTATCTTCCTTTAGTTGTGTACTTTGAATTTAATGAACTTGCCTCACTCTAGGTGTTCAACAGGCTAGAGCGGTAGGGGCTGTGAATGCTGTACTGGTTTTGTTTACCTTTGTTGTAAAAGCAAGGAAGGAAGCTCTTTATTCACCAGAAGATCAATGATTAATTCCAAGTTGCAGAGTTTGGAGCTAGTCCAGCCTAGAACTTCTCCAATATTTATGGTGTTTAGCTCCAGGATTTTCCAATTTAAGCATTTCTGTAGTCCGAGAAGGGTTATGAAGTGTTGAAGCAAACTCTCAAAATACTTACCTTGCCCTAAGAGGAATAATTTGTGCAATAATGTAAAAAGGCTTTAATCTATGCACTTTGAATAGTGGGTTGATAGTCTCTGAAGACGTCCCATTTAATTTGGAGTTAATTCCACCTTCATTGCTCCATGGATGCACTTGAGGTGCTCTGTGGTGTTTAATTTGGGTTCTTTTGAATGCCAGATGCAGATAATTAGAGTAATTATAGTGTGTAACTCAGCTTTTAAAGGCTGTTTCCTTTTTAGAGGGTATAAAGAGTATATAAATTGTTCTAAACGTTTTAGTGGGTATTGATGTCCTGGAAGATTATCCAGCTGTAAATAGAAAGCAAATTCTTTTGTGTTTCTCTATCCGAAGATAACATCACTGTTTCTGGCCGCTTTCTTAAGGAAAAAAAAAACCAAACCTATCCGGTAGAGGGGGGTTGGCATGTATCTACCACATGTGGTGCTCTTTGGGAAAAATAGACACCTGAATGAAGGAAATAATCTTGTAGCCCTACCCTTTACTTTGGGGTATAGGAGACCTAGTCATGGATTCACAGCCTCCTGTGATGAATGCTCTTTGGACACTGACATAATGACAGTACCCATTTTTGAATAAATATTTTATGCCACCTCATATGAGCAAGTCTTGTTCACGGGGCAGGGGAGATTGCCATATACATCTGCAAAATAACCTTTTATTTCTCTTCTGAAAACTAACGTTTGAACCTCCACAATCTCAATAAATATTGGTTTTGCTTTGTGCCTCTTTTGGAATCTTACCCCAGTGTTTCTGTGCGCTTACTCCTAAATCTCTCCTGAAGCTGCACCGTCAGGAGGAAGGACTTTTTCTGTGGTGCTGCAGCACCTGGCACAAACAGAAATGAAAACAAAGCTTTTGCTCTTGAATTAGCCCATGAAAAAAAAAAACAAAAAAAACCAAAGAAAGAAGAAAAGCCGAAGTATCCAGGTATCAGTGTTCTCTCCAGCAATTCTGCACATCAGCTTAGATTCAGAGGCTGAAGCTATCAACTGTAGGTTTCAAAAGTTTTTAAGGTGTGCTGAAGTTGAAAAAGCAAAACAGTAGATGTTAATAAAACAGAAATAATGGTGTGCTCTCCTTTCAATGCAATCATGATTGCAGTTTTTAGTACAGAATAAAGGCAGTGGGCAGAGGGTTTGTTTTCCAATCCTCCAGTCCCTTCTGGTGCCTGCATGCTCAACAGTCGGGTTTGGGATATGCAGCAAATGTTTGCACCCACTGGCCGTACAGTTTGGAGCAGCTGCTGTGATGATTTTTCAGTGCACTGAGGAACTGACTCTTAGGAGCAGCCTGAAGTTTTCTGCACACTTAATCAGCTCTCCTGGTGGGGTATTAAAACAACAGGAGTATATGTACCACTAAACCTAAATCAAATTTCCTGTGAAAATGTGAATCTGACACGCAAATATGACCTGTTTCAGTACACTGTAATTCAGTTGGGCAAAATGTGGTCCTGGAGCTGCCTCACCTGCTGCACAGGCTGTGATGAGATGCTCCATCTCCGATAGAGGCTTCTGTGGCAGTGGCTGCAGTGGGAATTGTCTGACAGCTTAATATTTCAGTTTCAACTGGCCATCCTTACAGTAATGAGGATGTAATTCTTTTTAAGCCTAGTTAGAGCCACAACCATATGGTACGGTAGCAGAAGAAATTATTTTGGGTAGCAATCCTTAAATATTTTTTGGCAATCAAAGGACTAGGCCTTTCCCAAGGGAAAGTACAGAACTTCCCATAAAAGCGCTGTACTGGCAAGTCTTTTACTGCATTTCCACTCAAAGATGAGCCATTGCTTCTCCCATCTTTTGCCTGGCTGACAGTCTGGACAACATCATTGCTGTTGGTAATGCTTGCTTATTCTTCAAGGGGAGAATAGCACAGCAGGGTCCCTTCCTTACTATGTGAAGGACTGAGGAGAGAATTATTTTAGGTTTGGTTAATTTATTTTTTTTAATTAGTATTTTTATTTTTTCACCTTGGAAAGTGGCTATATGTGTGTTTATTATTAGTGCAAGAGGAGGTAACTGATTTTTGGAGCTTGAGTGAAGTTTAATAAAGATGTATTGAATAAATAGTGATCGCTGTAATAAAGCATGCAACTACGGAATGTTACAGATTGGAGGTTGAGACCATTGTGTCCATGAGTCTGACTGTGGTTTTCTGGTCATCCTTGTGTCTAGGCCTCATTTTCTCTTCCTGCAGAAATGGGAAATTCAGTTACAGCATCCTGTAATGAGTCTGTAGTCTGCGTCTGTATGTCCTTCAGGCAGGTTACACATATGCTGCTTACTCATTTGCATGTGAAACTCTGCCAAAGAGAGGGATTGCAGGCCTGAGGTCCCAAGGTCTGCATGGTGCCTGATTGTTCATTCTCTCTTCTCCGTGGTATAATTTCAGTAGCAACTCTGATACACAAACTCTCAGATGAGTCTCTGTCCTGATGGTAGCTGAAGGGGCTGTTTTATTCAGAAGCAGAAGGGCTCTGATCTCAGGTGAAAGAACAAAGTCTGGTGATCCTAAATAATATCTTTGTCAACATTTATGGATTTATGGGGTTGTGAAGATATTGTTTCAGCTCAGCAAGAGCCTTTGTAGGGAAAATCAAATCTAGCATGAGTGGTCCTCCAACCAACCTTATTTTCCCTCCCTGCTGGAACACAGCACGTTTCCCAGTGTTTTCAGTGTGAAAGGCACCCTTTGAAAATGAGACCTCTGACCTCACTCTGTAATGTGGTGATTCCTAGAAGCTATATTTTGCTGAAAGCTTTTGCTTTTAAAGGTGAAAAAGAGCAAACAAAGATTCTCTATGGAGTCAAATCCAAAAAGAATTCCTCCTCTTTAAGTTTCCTGTTAGAAGTTGGAGAGGAATTTAGGGCCCACAATTAGGTGTTGAGGTGTTGCTGCAGGGAGAGCTGATGCCTTAATGTTGAGATGAGTAGTTGTATCCAGAAACACCCCTCAAGGTTGGTTCTCTGTTGTCCTGTCCTGCAGCATTCACACCTCTGAACAACATTTATACCTTGAAAGTTAGAGACAGTATTTTTCCTGCTAAATCGTGGCTGGAAAAGGTAGAGCTGGAGCAGGAAGGAGCTGGAGCAGGGGCTGCCGTGCTTGAAGCAGGAATGATGGTGTGAGACCTCTTGGGAAGAGCAACAAACTAAAGTAACTGTTTTTTCATGTGGGCAAGCGGTGAAAGCTCCAGGCTTTTCCACTGAAGGAACACTGGTTATGCCTTTAACCTGCAGTGCTAAAGATGGGGGAGAAATACAGAGTGCAGACAGGTTGGTTGATCCCTTTCCCAGGAGGCAGGTGACCATGGGGACAAGTTGAGTATCAAAGTTGCTTTGATTTTTCTAACTCATGAAAATGACAGAAGAATTTATCTTTGCTAATAATTGACCTCAAATTTGGATTTTATTCAGGCAAGGAAGGTGCCCTTTATGTAATAAGGACATAATCAAACCATTTGGTTTCTGGCAGGCAAAATGGGAGAGAGGGCAGCAGGGTGAGAAAACCCCAACATGAATTTTTATGTTTTCTAACTGTTGCTGTTCCTCTTGGAAGCATTCTTATAAATGCACTTGGGTTTGTTTTGTATACATTCTTTGGAAAGTCTGAATTATAAATTAAATATAGCAATAAAAAAGTCATCTCTTCCTTTGAACTGATTCTTTTATCACATGATTTGCTGTTGTTATGGAAATTACTCTTAAGTGGCTGTTGATTTCACACAGTTCTATGCAAGGACTTATTCTGTAAGAGTCTGGGTTTCTCTCAGCTTCTGGGGACCAGAGCAGAAACAGTGAACACATTGTTCTCCTCCTCTTTGACACAGAGCTTTAGTGGAGCCAGATGTGAAGTTCATCCAGCTGCTTGATGCTAGTTCAAACTTTGGGTCATAAATAATGGTTAGGACATCAGCTCTCAGAGGCTGTTTTGGGGTATTTTTACTCCTATGTTTAACAACTTGTTAATCATCTTGTTCATTAGTTCTTGGGGGCACAGAGGGCACCTTTATTGAGCAATGTAGACTGAAACAGGCTCAGAAGAACATACTTTGCAGGTATTTGCAGCATACCTCTTGTATAGTAATGGATGGTGAATAGCAAGACTGCAGAAAATCTCTTTAGTGTTTTTCTTGTGTTAAGTAGTTTGGTTATTGGTGGGAAGAAAGGAATTTTAGATTGGGCAGGTGGGGGAAAAGCCTTCCCACAGTACTGCCCAGTGCCTTGGGTGCTGACTGCTGACAATAGCCTGTCAAAGTTAGAGGATGCTTCATGTGACAGCAGCAAACTACGAGCAGCATTTTCTGAAGAAAAGTTGTCAAAAGACAATACATACTAGGAAAGTGCCTGATAGTAAACTGATTTAACCCATCTAGTACTTGTTTTCTTAGCTCCTTCCTCCCTGCCACATCAATTTATGTAAAGTTTTATCCTGCTTTGGTCCACGGGAATATGCACGCTGTTGGCAGCAGGGACAGATGTGGAGTCAGCTGGCTTAAGCATAAGTGAGGCCAGCAATTGTTTCAGGCAAAGGACTGCCAGGAAAAGTGAAATAACTATAACCACTGCCTTGCTGGAGCTTGGGGAACCAAAATGAATGGTGGAAAAGGCAGGAGGAGCAGAAACCCTTTGTCCTTTTGTCTGGGCTGGTCCCTTTTGAAGGGAGTCATCTTACCGATAGGCACTAGTGGTCCCAAGAAAACTTGTGCCTCTTGCAAACTAGAAACAAGACACCCATTTTTAGCAGGAGGGTTAGCTGAAATACTTGCTGCAGCATACCATAGGGTATGAAATATTTGCTGTCTTCCCACTGCACAATATCCCACAGACTATCTTAAAAAAAAAAAAAATCTCTCCTTGTTAATCAGTCTCAGCCTATCCATATGTACCTATCCTCATGTACATATCCATATGCCATAAGAGGTGCTAATGGGAATGCTATTGGTCCCTTTATAAGTCTGTACTAGTAATGGTGGGAAACACAAAGACTCAGTTGCACTTTTAACCTGTGGTAGAAGCTGCTGCTATCTTTGAGCTGCAAGTAATAAGTAGTATGCAACCATGTTGATCCATGCACTTTGTGTTGCTGAATGTTTCCTGTTTTCCTTCACGTTCTCATAAGGAAGTGAAGCTCGACCTCAGTCCTGTGCTGCTGACCGCTGTAAGGGACCTCCTCTCTGCCCTTGAGGCATTTCAGTAGGCATTGAATTAGTGGGGTGGAAGGGGATTGCAGGGGCAGGCCTGATTCAGATTATTAACATCTCTCAAACGACAACAAAAAGGGATGCTCTTCCATCATTCACAGCTCCCGAAATATCACTAATTAGTGTCTAAGGAATACAGACTGCGTGGGAAGTTAGACATTCACCAGGCTGTTCATCTGGGAGCTGTCTGAGGAACAGCTCTTCCATACTGGACATCTGCAGGATTAATAAAAAAAAAAAAAGAGAGAGAGAAAAAGACACAGTTCATTAACCAACAACAACATTACTCGTAAAGCAACTGGGGAAGCTAATCACTGCCGCTAAATCTTATGCTATTTACCATCAATTAATATTTAGTCTCCCAAACTTGGAGCTCTTTTGTTCAAGTATCCCATGTTGTATAAGGTTGCCACAAATCTGGGAATTGCAGCTGGGGGTGGTTTGCATCAGCATACCCCATGGGCCATGATGCTCTCTGCAAGAGCCGCCAGGGTTCCAGTCTATTAAAGAGATAATAGTAGAGATTTGAAAGCTTCAGCTGATTAATTAAATGCAAACACAAGATTGTATTCGCAGTCCCTTTCAAAGGACTGAGTCCTTCTTTTAAGTTGGTTCAACCTTGACCTGAGCTATTGCTTGTAGAAAAGATTAAAGGTGACCTGTAAAGAGACAGAATGGATTTGCATCGTTTTTAAACCTGATTTTTTTTATGCTGAGGAGAGAACAACTTTTCTACCACCCATACACATCTGCTCATTCTGTTATATGTGGAAACAGCATTTTGTGTTTCCAGATGATGTGGGGGGGTAGGATGGCACCTTGAAAGAAGGTAGACGGGAGAAAATTTCTGCCTGGTGTGTGCAGCAGACTGGCAAGAAGCAAGCGTGGCACAAACCATTTCTGATATTCTGCTCTGAACTAACTAAACCATTAGAGACCTCTGGCAATGCAATTACTGACTTTCTGCTTTTGCTGTTGGTACACGTGTCAAAGTCCATCCAGCCTTAGGTTGTCCATGTTGGAGGTCCTCATTGCATGTCCATGTTGGAGGTGTCTCGCCTGTTTAATTCTTTACGTGCATCTGGTCATGGTGTGAGCAGCATGTCTGGCCTGTGGGACCAGGGCCAGATCTGATGGGTGATGCAAATCAGCTTTATGCTGAGTAGGTGAAGACTCTGATGTGGGATGCAGTGGAGTTGCTGCACCTTTGCCATGCAGCCGCTCTGCATGTGTGCTTGTAGCTGCCCGACTGGGTTCTCTGGTCTGTGTGACCCCAAGAAACCCAAAAGAGCACAGCCTGGAGAAGTTTATTACTGCTGAAAAAGAGCAGTCTGCTCTCTGTATCACTGGGGTTGTGCATCCTTCACTGATTGAAGTGGATGACTGCCTCTCAGAAAGCTGAGAGGTTTGCGGTGCTGTTGTGTGTCATGCATTCTGTGGAAAAGCATCTCTTCTGCTTAGCCCCTGATGGTACAAGGCACTGAAGCACAGGCTGTGCCTAGGCCCTGGGAAACCTGCAGCACCAGGACCTGCTGTCTATCTGGGAAACACATTTCCACCCTACTTATTAGGGTGGAATTTAATTTTGGAAAATTGTTCTTCACTTTCATAGAATCATAGAATCACCAGGCTGGAAGAGACCCATCGGATCATCAAGTCCAACCATCCATATCAAACGCTAAACCATGCCCCTCAGGACCTTACCCGTGCCTTAAACACCTCCAGGGAAGGTGAATCAACCACCTCCCTGGGCAGCCTGTTCCAGTGCCCAATGACCCTTTCTGTGAAAAACTTCCTCCTAATGTCTAACCTAAATCTCCCCTGGCGGAGCTTGAGGCCATTCCCTCTTGTCCTGTACCCTGTCACTTGGGAGAAGATGCTTCATTAAAATTATTTGAATTTCTTTTGGGACCAGTCAGAGCAGACTGCTGCAGGAGATGTTAATATACTTGGGGACTCTTACAACACAATTGCATTTGTTTTGTTTTGCTGTTTAATTCTGGTTATACTTCTTATTTTAAAGGGCTGAGGTGTACAGATAGCATTCCATAAACAGCATGACAGCTTGTGAAGAATGTGGCAACGTGGCTTGAGAAAAATAACACAGTGGACATCATAAATTACCTCTTCAGTTATTTCTGAAGCTTTTAGAAAGGATCAAATCTCAGTTGTCCTAACTTGAATTGAACCTTATAAGTTGCAGATTACTATTATTTTTTTTGATCAGAACAGAAAAGTTTTTCATTTTCAGGCCACGTACATGGTTTTTTAGCAGCTTTTTCCTCATCGGTGGCTTTTGTAACCCCTCAGACTGTTTAATTGGATGTTGCCAGCAAATATACAGAATTACAGTGTTACCAATCATTGTACTGCATTACAAAGCTGAGTTCATCCAAGTGTCCAATTTTTTTTCTCAGTAAGTTTGTCCCTGCAGAATTGTCTTTAAAGTTAACGTTTGTCCTTGACAGCACATGTAAAACAAAAGTAGTAGAAAGGACCAGATGTAGTGTTATGGAGCTCCTTTGTTCTTCCCTTCATGATAAAGCATAAAAATCCTACATAGTTTAACAAAACTCCAGTATCTGATCCTAATTGCTGTAAGTAAAGCACATGTGATCTAAATGTTAATCAGATTTCTGCATTTAATGAGGGAAAAAGCAGCTATTATATGAGAAATGTTCAGGAGCAGGAACTGTTCATGTTCCAATCAGGTGATTGTGCATTTGAATAGTATTTCCATTTAAATAGCTTTATCGCCCCACTGATTCCCAAGCACTGAGTCAAAACAAAAACTAACAGCTAAATTGATATTATTACTAAGGAGGAATGAATAATAGGCAGTAAATCCATACCTGCTGGGAATCATCAATGTGTTCACAGACTGTGTAGGTGTTAGGGTTTGCACCAACTCTATGAAACTGTTATACTTGTAGAGGAGCATCATGGGGATGTAATTCTGTCCTATGGAGTTCATGTTATGTTTCCATTAAATACCTCCTCTAATTATTTTACTATGGATTGTCATGAAAATGCTTGGTCATGCAGTGGGCTCCCTTCCCAATTTCTAGTGTTTGGAGAAGCCAAGGCTTTCAGGCAGGCACATTGAAATGTGTAGAGGTCCTGCAGGACATATACTCATTTCCCCAAATCACATTCACAGTAAGAGAGTTTCCTGGGACATCAGTGCGACTCTATTGCTCTGGCCACCCTGGAACCACCGTATCTTCTAATGCTCCTGACAGGATTATTTTATAATCTTATCCTGTGAATGCAACAGCTGTAAGCCCAGATAAATTGCATTCCTCTGGGGAAGGTGAGTTGGGACTCGTTTTAACTGCATCCCAGGGGAATTACATCATTTATAATGTTAAATGGTATTTGGCTGACTGTGATTGTGGTTGATTCAATGGAAAAAACACCTTAAGTTCTACTGACCTTTCTCTGTTTATAAAAAATGGGCATGAAAGAGACTGGTATATGCTGATGCTAAAACCAAGCCACTAGCTCTGATGTATTTGCAGTGAGACTGCCTTTCAAATAATGGCCTTTGGGAGAGTGTCATGAGAAACGTTTTATTTTATATTTGGCTGTTCTTCTAGCATGTGCAGCTGTCATGCTAGGTTGGATACATATACAATTAGACCTTACGAATGTTCAGAAACTCTGGTTCTTTCAGGCTACGCTTCACAGCTTCACAGATGGTAAAAGCCAGATGAGGTTATATCATGATCATCAAGTCCTGCCTCCTGCATAGCCAGGGCCAAAGGATGTCACTCAGCAAACCTTTCATCAGGCTCAATGCTTTGTGCTTAAACGAGAGTACTTCGTTCAGAAACACACTCAGACTTCTGTGAAATGACAGTGAATCCTGCTTCCCCTGCTTATCAAAAATAAAAACAAGGGAGAAACCCTGCTTTTTCTCCCAAATGGGAACCTTAGTGTAACAGCCAATCAGAACATCCTATATTTAAAGGGACCTGTATCAGTGTGTTCCATACCGTATCAATATTGTTCCCTGCCCAGAGACCAACCATGTTTTCATTTTAACTGTTGAAGTATTTTATAGGATCTTTCATCACAGTTGCTTAAAGATTTGTACAGATTTTAACACATCTACTTGCTGTTTCTTTTTCTCTTTCAGCTGCCTCAAGAACTGAGTGGAGATCTCCTATTTGTACGATACTTCTATTCTTGATACTTTTATTTCAGCCACATTCCATGTTCTTCAAAAGTTCAGGCCCATTTTGCATATATACAAAGTATATATGGAGCGAGTCCAGAGAAGAGCAATGAAGCTGGTGAAGGGGCTGGAGAACAGACCTTATGAGAAATGGCTGAGAGAGCTGGGGTTGTTTAGCCTGGAGAAGAGGAGGCTGAGGGGAGACCTCATTGCTCTCTATAACTACCTGAAAGGAGGTTGCAGAGAGGAGGGAGCTGGCCTCTTCTCCCAAGTGACAGGGGACAGGACAAGAGGGAATGGCCTCAAGCTCTGCCAGGGGAGATTTAGGCTGGGCATTAGGAAAAGATTTTTCACAGAAAGGGTCATTGGGCACTGGCAGAGGCTACCCATGGAGGTGGTTGAGCTACCTTCCCTGGAGGTGTTTAAGGTGTGGGTGGATGAGGCGCTGAGGGACATGGTTTAGTGTTTGATAGGAATGGTTGGACTCGATGATCTGGTGAGTCTCTTCCAACCTGATTGCTCTATGATTCTATATGAACACATGTACCGTATTTCAGGTAGTTAATTAATAATGGTTAAATAATAGGTATTTCTTCTTTAGAACAGGTATTTCTTCTTTGCCTGTTTAATTCTTTCAGCAGAAGGCTGACTTCTTTTTTCAACTTTTAGTAAAGAAATCATACCAAAATCCCAAGAAAAAGTGAGTGCTATTGATTCTTAACAATGTAACAGTGATAAAGTCAAGATTACAAGGTGAGGACAGTGCTGATTTAGAAATTTACTAGGAAAAGACACAGCAATTTCTGCTGGAGAAACGCTAAGCCCCAGTACTGCAATGTACCCTACCCGACACCACTCCATCTTTGTATTATCTGGAAGGTAGACTGCTAAGAAACGACTTCTATTTCTGTATGTATGTATATAAATGAATATATGTGTGATAAGGGAAAGGTGGAAGAATGGAGTATGTAGGTCTAATAGAATTCCATTACTGTGATGTTTGAAGAGGATATAGTGGTTTTCATGGACAAGTCCTGCTTCAGAGTTTTAAAACAAAATATCTTCCTTCCTTCCTACTGCACATACAACTATAATCATTGCATTGCAAATAACCGGCTGCCTGTGAGCATTGGTTCCTAATGAAAACTATATACCTGAAGATGTAGTTGTAAGTATCAAAGATGAGCAGAACAGAGTCAGGAACTAATCAGAAATGCATATATCAGTTGAATGAGAAATAAGCATAGTGATAGTGCAAATGCATTTAGTGTTGGGCTATTTTTGTCACTGTGTTATTTGAATTTCACATTGGGCTTAGTTGAGAGATACACTTAGTTTACAACTTAACACCTGGAAATCAATTTTTATACATAGCCTTTTTCAAAATGTTAAATGGAAAATATTTTCCTGACATCTACAAGAGCTACACTTCCAATGATGAAGACTGGAAATGTTTGCTAGATATTAAATCGATGGTGGAGTCTAGAAGAGATCTGATTGCAGGTTTGAGATCTGAGGTAGATGCTTTGTTATTCTCCTGTTACTTTTGATTGCATTAGTAAAGAAAGAAATCGATACTGTGACCATACTGGGGAAGTGGAATAAAGTGATTGAATGATTGGCCAAAAGACCTTATATAATAGTATGAGACCTGCAAGATCCTTTGTATGAGATGAACATCTTATAGTAAAGTGCAATTAAAGTGTTTGTATGACAACTCTGCAAAAATCCCCAGCTAGGGGCTTTCTGCAAACCTAGCTCAGCATATCTGTGGGAGCACTAGAAGGTTTCCCTCCAGTGTCAGGCTTAGGAAAAAAAGCCCACAGATTGAGTTGATAGTGCTGAATTGCATTTGGCTTTATGTTGAAGTGACAATTTTTGCATAGTTTTAATGAGAAGCAGCCTTGGGCCAAAAACTTCAACCTGGGATGCTTCTTGATTTCTGCCCTAGTTTATTTTCTGTTGGTCTGAGACTGTTTTCATCCCTATCATATGAGAGTGTCATCCTGTAGTGCATTAAGTAGCAGGACTAGCATCCATCATGTGGTGTTTATTCTGTCATTTCTCCCTGGGAATAGAAGTGTGAGCAATGGAGTGTTTTATTTTAATAGCATTTTTGTTTGGGTTGGTTTTCTTATTGCAGAAGTCTTTTCCAAGGCAAGAGAAGGAGTTTCTTTTTAGTTTTTAATACATCAATTACTGTATACTGAAGTTAAAGCAGGGAGAATCAAGACTTGTATCTTGCATTTCTGGTGCATGGGTGTGAATTTTCTCCTAAGCCTTGCAGTTGATTCCACAGCCTTCTGCTTGCCTCCAAGAACATCTGCCTTCCGCCTGGGTAAGCTTTAACTCATCATGCAGAAAGAATTCCCAAAGGGTGGCCCACAGGCACAGGCAGTCTGCAGAGTCATTCTTTGTAGTTCACAGAAAGACCTTTTAAATAAGATATTGAGTTGCAGATGAATTTTGGTAAGCAGACACCAGCCAGCATTCTGCCTTCATCTCAGACTTTAGGCTAGTCTTTTAAATACCCTGGACCAATATCATGTGCTACTGTGACAGGGACAAAGCTGTCCGAAGATGACAAAGCCATTAATATCTTTGGCCTGGTCATCGTTTCACATTAGAGTCCTAAAAAAACAGAGCTGGAGCAAAATCTTTCCCACAGATGGTAGTGGGAGAGCCCATGGCTGCGAAAGACCAAGAGCTACATCTTGAGTCAGGAGCAGCCTTTGAGCACATGATCACGGCAGGTGGGAATACTTGAATGAAATTTATTTCTCTGTGGTGGTGTGCTCCTCTGAGCTAGGTCTGGATCCAGCTGTGTGATTTCCATAGCTCTGTTTCTTGGTCTATAAAATTGATTATTTTGATTATGTATATATTTTTATGCTGCTGGATATGAAGTGTAAGTATTCATCGGGGGGGGGAACCATTAAAGGTGAATTATCCATCAAAACATTATTGGTTAGCATGATAATTGATAAAGAAATGGCTAGACACATTATTAATAAAATCAACCTGTAAAGGTAAAATAAGAACAAACTTCAACATGTGAGAGTAAGAGAAGTAAGTTAGGAAAAATAGTTTCTCGCTATTTGTAGATGATGAACGCGGTAATAATGCTAAGGTTACTGTTGGGTACTAAGTGAACTCTTAATCCTGCACAAAACCTCTAGCCAACCCAAAATACTGGGTCAGTAGAAATTAAATCAGCACTGAGCTCCAGATAATATCTGATTGTGCGTTTATGTCTGGATGGCTGGCTTCTTTCTTGTTTCCTCATTATGAGTGATTGCAGTCACTGCAGAAATCAATAGTCTGGGCATGGCTGGGAACTGAAACAGTGTTAGGCAGAAAGGCAGCATCACACAAGAGCCGTCTTAGAGGCTTTACAGATCTTGATGCAGATCCTCCCAGATGCCCAGTACCTTCTAGTGGAAACTGAATACAGAAGACTTAAAGTGTTTGGTCTTGTCTTGGTCAACCAGTCAGGCACATTATTTCTTTGAATGTTCTCATGCTGGATAGCTTTGTTACAGCACCAGAATTCCTCCTTGGACTTCACACAAAGTCCATCTATGTGGAGAGAGAATCTATATTAAGGACGCAACCCAAAGCTTTCTGAAGTTCTTTTTGGTGCTGTAGTAAATGGAAAGAACCAGTTATGACTTCTACTGGGGGAATAAAAAACTAAAAGCCTTGGATCTGTTTTTCATAGAGGAATAAACTAAATTATAAAACTTTGCTATGTTTTTTCAGTAAAATTTTAAAATACAAGTTCAGTTATAAATTTTTAAAAAATGTTATTTCATTCACTACATGCTCTGTTTTATATGACTATTTTATTTGTCTAATCTTTACTAGGATTTTTATGTGGTATTTGCATACCATAAGAAAAATGTTACATTCCTATAAAATCAATAAGTAAAATCCGCTCTAGGTCAGGTGGCTTATCATATAGTGGTTGATCACTAGCACATGCCTTAATGGATTTTTCAATCAGGTTTTTAGTTAGTAATTCATTAACTGCATGCACCTGAGTTTCATAGGCAGGGTTCACACAGAAGCTGGACTGGTTTATTTGGTTCAATTTCTACAGAATCCTGCATAATACTTGCATGTACCACTGAAACTTCTGCTGATCCAAAAGCTTGTAGCAAATGGATTGAATGAATAGGAATATAAGAAACTGATTTTAAAAAGCAAGCAGTGGTTTTCTCAAGAGGTAAATTATAATAAAAAGAGAGAAATATTTCAAACACTGTTATGGGGAGGGCAAACCTCCCCTAATACCATGCAGGCTGCTCTGATGAGAGCCAGCGCTCCCCATGCCTGTGGCGTGTGCTGTGCATCGTCTACCACATTGTACAGGGAATCTTTCTCTGCCCTTTCCCCAGGGTGTGGGGTTGGGTTTGGGCTGGGAGGGGGACTTGGAACCTGCCCAGGTTTCGCTCCTAAGACCCTGGGGTGTTTTTGATCTTTGTGTTCCTTCCAAGTTCACTATATTTTGGTATTTGACAACTTTTTGGGAATGCTGTGCGTGCTTTAGATAGAGGATAAGCAGAAGCTTAATTTGTTCCAAATGGCTTTCCACAGTTTTTCCTATTGTTTATTATTTATTTGGCTTTAATTTATTCACAAGATTAAGTGGGTAAACAACACCACAACTACTTATTGCTACACAGTCCAGTAAGCATAATGATGCCTGTTTTCAATGCTGAACAGTGCTGATTAGAGCTGTTATGCTAATATTCATTTGTTTGCTCTACCTTTACCATATTCTTCACAAATTAGGGTATTACTATTTTTGTCTTACTGTTTTTATCATCAAATGAAGGTAATTCACTATTTTTCCATTTGAATTGTGAAGCTAATTGAACTTAATGGTTTTAGAAAAATCAATAATTTCCTACTGTTATTGATACAATGAAGCACATGTAAGAGATCATCCAATAAAGGCACAAACCTTTTAAATGGGGAACTCAGCTCCACATTGAACAATTTAAATTATCTACATGGACAATTAAGGGAAGATCCCTGTATATGGGGAAACAACAATAATTTTAGTACGTTCAAGTTATGGCATGAGCGCTACAAGTCACAGAGGAAAGCACCACTGTTCAAAAGCCTCCCAGTTATACTTAGAAAATGTATTTTGGGTTCACTTCTAGTCTTCTTTCTTCTCACATGCAACTAACTGAAGCTAATATCCTTCTTGTAGGATGGTCATGACCCTCCAGTGGTTTTGTGCTTGCCCAATGCAGCTGAAATACATTCCCAGCAGTGTTTTACATTTTCTGTGTGGTGTCTATAAGAAATACTGCAGTATTTTCTTTGTTGTGGTGTGAAGTGATAAAGTTAGAAAGACTGATATCGCTAATCTGCTTTCCATGCGTTCACCTGTTGCTGTCCAGTGGTGTTGTCAGAGAAACAGCCCATGTTCTGCAAAAGGGATGGAGTCCAAGAAATTAACAAGGATTGTAGTGGTCGTAACAAACCAGCATTAACATCTGGTTTGTGGCAGCTGGCCTCTTGCAATTTAACATACTCTATTTTTTAATGTCTTGTTTTAGAAAATAACAAAAATTTCATATTGAAATGTGTTTGGAGTCAGAAGTCATCCCATCAGAAGCCTCCTTGGCTGCACTGCTCTGCCATGAAAAGGGAGAAATGAAAGTTGCTTGATTAGAAATGCTGAGTTTTCTTTCCTAGTTTAAAAATAAAAATTTATTTGGAAACTACCATTAGCTTGCACTCTGGTTCTGGCAGTGGTTTAATGGCTTCTAGGAGAGTCTATGAGAAGCACCAAACAAAACACCTCTAGGCTTTTAAGTCTGGTTCAAAACCATTGAATCTCTAAATGACATAGGAGACATTAAGGTCCTTAATTTAGAGATCAGTGTAGTGAAAAGAGAATAGCAAGTATGAAATTAATGACATTTAAATTACTGTTCCATTAGGAAACAGTTTTGCCACAATATTTAACTGGATTTAAGATACTCCAAGATCCATAGCAATGCCTATTTATTTAAGGCACTTGTGATGTTTACTATTCGGGGTTTTTTTCTTTTTTTAAAGGAGTTGCTATTTGTGAAACTGTTCTTTGTAAAATATTAGCAGAATTAAATGCATTTTTAATTATACTCTATAGCTGTATTAGCTTGACACTTGAAAATTCTGCATTCGTTTGTATGATGAATGAATGTTGAATACAGGATAGACAATTCTACTGGATTTGCAAAATGGGAAAGGTAAACCAGCATTGGTTCAGCTCCGTATGCTAGGGGATGAAGAAGAGAGGGGATGTAATGGGCTACATTAGCTCAAAAAAATAAGGGGGTGTAGAGAGTGCTAAATGTTAAAACTTGGAGATTTTTTAAGTCTCCCTCAAAATTTTGGTCGGTGCCTTGATGATACTTCTTGAGCACCACCAGCGTGTCCCCATTACCTCCATTTCATTCTGTGTGCCAAGACTGGCCTCCCATGCAGTGCTAGAGTCCCCTATCAGTGTGATGAGTGAAGTTACATCCCAGTATATTGAGGTCTAGACTGTACTGGAAAATAATCTCCATGAAGTAATCCAATTAACAACACCGCCCCAGAGGTGCTAAGGGAGGATGGCTGAGTACAGACGCTTAAATTTAGGAATGACTGGCTTTTGTTGCAAATACCTGAAAGATTCCAGGGAGAATGAATACCTCTGTGGATGTTGCCACCCCAGAAAACTGCATTTACAGAAGAAAATGTTTAAATGAGCTGTTGACAGTCGCAATAATTGGCTGAATGCTTTGCACATCCACCGTTTGATGTCTGATATTTTTACCTCTGCAGTATAAAGAGAAGGGCAGCAAGTCCTGCTGTGCACAGTGCCTGGACTTGCATATGCTTCAGGAGTATTTTTCTCACATTGCAGTTGAGGTACTTCTCCAGTGCTCCCCATAATGTTTTCAGGCTGGCGTTTATGGGCAAAGAAGGGTAGGAACAAACCACTCCTTTTTACCATTATAAAAATAGTGTGTAGTACCTTCCAAGCATCCTCTCAGCTAACAGCCTGACACAGGACCAATATTTGATTTCTACTTGCTGTATTTACTTTATAAATAGATACTTCCTGCGTTTCATTCTTTACTGAGATTGAATTAGTGGGTTAAATAGACAGAAATATTTCTTACTATGGCATACTAATCTCTTAGCATCTTGCACTGACCTGATAACAGGCTAGCAGGAGAGTACACTTAATTATTTTTTAAGCTGCAGACGACAATAGAGGACACTGAATATTTCTGAAACTGAGATCTTAAAAGCCAAGGAAATCTGAAAGGGATATGATTTCAAGGCATATATAACTGCAATTATTGAAGGTTTTTCAGAGAGTGGCTTATCACCTCCCAGGCTTCTTTACCTGATAAACCAAAGCCTTATGCTTCAAAAGCCCCAGCTCCTCAACCCTACTGTGGAAGCTACCTCTTTGTGAGAGGGAATAAAGTACAGTGGTGTCAGCAAGCAGGATGTCACCAAGGCCTTTTGTTGCAATTTGTGCTTCAAAAAATCTCCCCAGACATTTCATTATAAGCAATAACTGCATAAAATGAGCTTGGGAAGGCACTGGTAGGGGGCAGCTTTGCCTCCATCATTTTGCAATTCGACAATTTCCCACAGCATTCTTCTAGAGAAATGGGATGCTCATGGCTTGGACAGGCACTTTGCTGGGTTAAAAAACTGGCTGGATGGCCAGACCAAAAGAGTTGTGGTGAATGGAGTTGAATCTAGTTGGTGACCAGTCATAAGTGGTGTCCTATGGGGCTCAGTGTTGGGGCTGGTCTTGTTTAATATCTTTATCAATGATTTGGATGAGAGCATTCAGTATACCTACAGTAAATCTGCAAACAACGTGAAGTTGTGGGGCACTGTGGATCTGCCTGAGGGTAGGAAGATTTTACAGGGGGATCTGGGTGGGCTGGATTGATGGGCTGAGGCCAATTGTATGAGATTCAACAAGGCCAAGTGCAGAGTTTTGCACTTTGATCACAACAACCCTTTGCAATGCTACAGACTTGGGGAAGAGTGGTTGGAAAGCTGCCTGGCAGAGAAGGACCTGTGGGGTGTTCACTGACAGCAGCTGAACATGAGCCAGCAGTGTGCACAGGTGGCCAAAAATGGCCAGCAGGACCAGGGAAGTGATTCTGCCTCTGGACTCAGCACTGGTGAGACTGCACCTTGAATACTGTGTTCAGCTTTCAGTCCCTCTCTGCAAGAAAGATGTTGAGGAGCTGACGCATATCCAAAGAAGGGCAGTGAAGCTGGTGAAGGGCTCTGGAACACAGGGGTTACAAGGAGCAATTGAGGAAATTGGGGTTGGTTAGCCTGGAGAAGAGGAGGCTGGGAAAGAGATCTTTGCATTTTCTACAACTGCTTGAACGGAGGTTGTAGTGAGGAGGGTCTCTTCTGCCAAGTAACAAGAAATGGGATAAGAAGAAATGGCCTCAGGCTCTATCAGGGAAAGTAAGGTTTAGACTGGATATTGGGAAATATTACTTTGTTGAGAGGGTTGTCAAGCATTGGAACAGACTGACAAAAGAAGTGGTTGAGTCATCATCCCTGGAGTTATTTAAAAGATATGAGGATATGGTTCTTAGAGACATAGTTTAGTAGCGAACTTAGCAGTGTTAGGTTAGGGCTTTGACTTGATGATCATAAGGATCTCTTCTAGCCTAACTGACTCTGTGATTCTGTGGTTTCTTCATGCGTAAAGATGATGAGGAAGCTGAAGAATGAGGGCCCATGGTTTTGGGGATGTTTGAGAGGGTGCATGACCCATCCCTGTGGGCTGCTGAGCCCAAGTGTGATCCCTGCCAGCAAATGGGGCATGAGGCTAATATCTGGTTTCAGATGGCCATTATCAGCCTTGGTGTAAACAGCAGTAACTTGCAAAAGCAATAGATACCCTTTGGGTCAATGTTCACCAGCTGCCAGGGCACCTCAAAGCTGCTTCTGTCCCCAGGGAGGTTTTGTGAAAAGCTCCTCAGCTGCAAAGCTGGCTCTCCCTGCCTGTCATTGCAGCCCCTCTGCTTCAATGTGTATATTAATCTTGATTCTAAAACATCCTACAGACACCGCATGCAAATGTACCAAGTGATTCAAATTGGTTTTCTCTGTTTGTAAATGTAGTGTTCTGTGACTGCTCCAGGGGCACTTTGAACATATGCTCCTTGATATCTGACATTTTTCAAAATTTCAAGCAAGAAGGATATTTGCAGCATAAGCACGTGTGGGCCTGTTGTGCTGCCCTGCCTCTCCTCCTGCCCTGCAGCATGCACTCAGAGCTTGTCTTCTGCGAGAGTGGGTTCAGATCCTTAAACGAAGGGTTTTTTTTTATTTTTGGATGTGTGTGTATCGGGGGGAGGAGAGCAGCAGAATGTAAATTCTGTGTGAATTAGGCAGAAAAGCCCTATCCCATAATTTCAGTTAGAGCAAAGTCTATTATTCAGGAGATTTGTGTGAAAATAGCACTAATATCTTCCTGCCTTAACTTGTCTCTGCAGAGAGACCTGCTCTCTGCAGGCTGGTGATCTGGAAGGCGAGAGCGGAGCTGCTGCTGTCAGCCCTAGGCTGGGGCCACCAGGTCTGGGTGAGGGAGTTGGGGAGCAGGGAAGGCACAGGAAGGCCTTCTGCTGCCTCTTCCCACACCAGACATCACATTTTTCATGATGTCCACATATTCCTTGCTGCTCATGGTGAGACTTGTCAGTCCCTCCTTTCTCCTTGGGTGGTGTCACCTAGTGAGTGGCACCTGAAGGTTATTTAGCAGCTCAAGCTGCCAGTCTGTGTGTATGATCGGTGGAAGTGAAGTGGCCAAAACTCCTACTACTCTCACATGGTTGTCCTGCTGGGCTGTGAGAGGATCCTGCTCTCAGGTGAAGCATCCCTGAAATAATTGTGAGGCTGATGATCAGTAGTGTTGCATCCTCAAACCAGCCCTAATAGGGCCCAGCTGCAAAGTGAGAGAGATGGGGAGTGGACTGATGTGCCCTTTGGCCACCTCCCTGCAGGGACAGTCCCCATGGAAAGAGGACCTTCAGCCAACTAGGTTGAATTCATCTGCATTTGCAAGCCAGCACCACTCGATTTCTCTGGATGAGGAAGTTGAGGTTGCCAGAGTGATACTGCATTGCCTGTTGCATTCGCAGGTGTAGACTGTACCTCAAGTGCGAGGTTTGCATGTGGCAGCCCAGGTTACGTGACCAGACCTTGCTGTGGTGCATCTGGCAAGTGTCTGTGGTGGCCATGGTGCTGCTGGGAGGAAGCTGCGCTCCCCTGGCTCCAGAAATGCACAGCCCCCTTCCCTGAATGACTGGCTGCACTGCAAGACTTTAGGCACACATTTTAACGCTAATTCCTTCCGCTGAAGGGGAATAAGTGCTCTAACAGTTAGTTCACTACAATAATTAAAATTCATGTTATCCTTCTTGAAGCTCAGACGACTCTCTGTTGTCAGCACCTCCAGAGGTCCTAGTTTAACTTCTTCTGGTTCATTTAATGATGCAACAGTGAGAAGCAGAGATATTCCTTTAATGTTGGTGTGCAAGGTTTAGAATTAAATGTCTCTGCTGGTTGCTGGGTACTTTCTGCTACTGCCAACCCCATGAACTCTTTAAACATATGCTAATGAGCCTGACTGCTCTCATTCCTTCTGTATAATCCATGAAGGAAGAAAAGTTAATCTTAGTCTTACTGCCTAATGGCCTCTATATGTTGTAGTTAGCACAAATACACTGTGAAGTGATGGAGATCAAGAGTGAATGCATGAATTAAGCAGAGTCCCTCTGACCACACTCCATTAGTAGAGAAATTGTCTCTAGGGAGACAAAACAAGATTTCCCTTTATATATACATTATGAGAGTTGCCCACTGATCCTCCAGGCATTTGGAAACATTGCTGACACCCTAGTGATGTGGACAGAATATAATTTTATCAATATTGCTACAACTTCCTACCTCAGTTGTTGCTGGAATGCAGATGCGCTACAGCGTAATAAGGTTTGAAAGAATATATATGTTATACATACCATTACTTTCTATCATATACCTCACCTCTTGGCCCTAGCAGAAGTCTAAAAGGTTTATTAATTTTAATTGTATTTACTTCAGTACTCTATAATGCTTTTTATTTTAATAGTGCTTTTGAACAGCGGCATATGGGTTCTGGCTTGGCCAGCAGCTGTTTGTGTGCAGTTTGCACAGAAAAGGGGAGGAACGTTATCCAGCAAAGCTCCTGTGATGGATTAATGCAACAGAATTACAGTGGTAAACCTTATGTAAAGGCAGCAAACTAGTGAGGCTCAACTACAGGACAAGAAACTTCCACGGTTCTTTCAAGCAGTATCTTTTCATCTATAGTAGCTTAGGAAAAAGCAGTCACTGTATAGGACTCCAGCTCTGTGGTGCTATTAGTGTGTTGTTATGATTGATTACAGCATCTTATACACTTATTGGATAAAATCAGAGACCAGCTGACCTCATCCTCTGCCTCTTGTCGCAGCTACTTCATTCAAAATGCTGCCACTGAAATCAGCTTGTTACCCGGGAGTGTTTTGAGGATGTTGGCCAGTCTTCTCTACCACATGGGCTGTGATGATCTGATCTCAACTTTTAAAGTTATTGATGGTTTGTTTCTCTGCTGCTCCTCGCGCTTCAGGGATTTATCCCATGGTACCTTCCTTTCTCACTGCCTCCTGCTCCAGACACTGCCTGTTCTTATGTACATATGCAGCTCTTGTCTCCTCGTGCCTTTCCAAGCCTTCTCTCATTATAGACTATGAGCTGCTGACTGTCCTTGTTGGGATGTCTCTAATACCTCTAGCCAGTCCCAGCACCATTCCCGACTTCTCCACCTACAACATCCACAGTAACTGTGTTTCTACATCCATATCCTGATTCCTGTCCCTACTTAAGAATGTGGGAAATATCTTTTAACAAATGTTTTATATGTTGTCAAAAGCAAACATGCATCTTAACTGGAGTCTCTAGATGCTGCTCTGACACAAACAGTAGAATTTCCAACAGCAGTGGTGGCCATTGCATTAACTTCTCCAGTGTGTTTGAGCAGTTAGCTTCAGCGTTTGTGCTTTTCCAGTTTTATTGTGGGCTAAGAGATACCAGATAAGAATCTGGAAGAGAGGAAGAAGTGCTGTTTGTATGTAGAAATTATGCTTTATGAATTGGGGTTGTACAAATCTTATGTGTTATTTGGATAATGTGTTGGTAGTATCCGTCAGTAGATACCACACAACCTTTCAAGAAAGGGTCTATCATCAGCTGTGCTCTTCAGTATGGTTTGGCTTGCTACTTCACAGTGAAAAACTTTGAAGAATAAAAGTACAGAGAGTGTAACACCAGAGAATGTTCATTTTTCAAATAAACCCAAGAATATGAATTAGTTCTGCAACAGTGATTTGAGCAAACGTGTTTCTTTCTGTCCCCCTTTCATTTCCCCCAGAAACAGCCTCAGAGTGGCCTCTGATCTTCCACAGAACATTTTAGGACGTTTTAGCACCTCTAATATGTTATTTAGAAGAAATCTCCTAATCTTTAGCAAGAATCCCATTTCATGTTCTTTGGGTTTTTTTATATACCGAAATGTGACAAAAGCTCTGTAGGTATTGGGTGTGGCTGTTTATGTTGGAGTGTGATGAATTGTATTCAAGAATTATATACTGCAGTTGCCCGTGATGACTTTCAAAACAGAGGACAAAATTAAACACTCTTTCTTAAAATACTATTTTTATCAGTACTTCCTTAGCCATGGGATCTAAATGCAATTGTTAAAATGGAGAAAAAAGAGCAGGAAGAGCTAAATTCAGTGTGCATACTTTTTCTACCAAATGTAACATATATGCCTAAGTCCATTCAATTCTCATGTGAACTTTGTAAAGTTGTAGTCTGCACTAGGATGACACATTGAGCCTCGAGTGCAGCATGAGGCTGTACAATGTTTACAGCTATTGTTTTTCCTTTCTGGATGCCACTAAGTGCCTTTTAGAGAAATCAGATGGAAGAGCTCTTCAGTAATCCTTTTAGAGCTGGTGGGATCCTTGTTTAAGTACTCCTTTTGCTGCTTTCCTCTTGAACACGGCTCCCTTCAGTAGAATCATTGTGATCAGATGCATTATTGCTGAGGTTTTGTGTAGGGATTGCAGTCTTTCTTCCAGCACTAGCATGCCACATGTATAAAGCTGTCACACCAGGAGATAAGTTTCCAGATCCCTGTTGCCCTGAACTTTTAAGATGTTCACATAGGAAGGATTTTTGTGATACTTCATTTCTGATGCTCACTCACATAATGCAATGAATGCATTTGTTCTATAAAGACATGGACTTGGGTTTAGTTTCGTAATATTGCTGTATTTCTAGGTTTCACTCTGATATTTATTCTTTGTGTTCTGCTCTCTCCTATTGTGTTTTGGTTTGATGCAAGCTTCTTAATGGAAAAGCAATTGCTTGGGGAAATACGATGCCTATCAACTGTCTGATCACAGCGATCAGTTTATGGAATTAAACTGAGACTGTATCAGTGTAAAGGTTCCATGAAGAATATTTGCTTCATAAAATTCATCTTGCATATCATGATTCTCTTTGTCCCTACCATAGAGAAACTCACTGTTCCTTTCCCATTATCTTCTGAATAATAACAGTTAGCACTTGCATCTGTAAATCAATACACAGGCTTAAGCTCCTGACCGTAGTGAAAGTTGTGTTATTGTGTTAAACAGTAACCATTACCTTTCATGCCTATAACTGATGGTTGTGTTCTGTATTTCTGTCAAATTTGATGACAATCACCTCCTGAAGCTTTAACAAAAGGCAGAAATTCCCCCGTTGCTTCTGGCAATTACGCATTAGTCTGCACAGAGACAGAAGATTACTTACTGATTCCTGTTTGCTGATTCCATTATGTATGCTTCAGTACATAATGGTTTGTTAATCCTTTAAAAGAGCACAGCTAGAAATATTGTTTTAAAATTATACTATTTTGGTTCTATTTTAAAAAAAACATTAAAAAATGATGAATTCTCCAGTCTCTTACAACCACTGAGGTTTCTAAGATGATCACTATCAGGAAACTTATCATTATGGTAGCTGGACTGTGTGCTATGTGGTGAACTGTTTCCGTTTGAAGATATTCATTTTGCTTCTGCCCATTTGATGTGATATTCTTGCAGTCTAGCCGGCCAAGAGTAATAGTTATGATGAAGACAGCTTGGTGTTTTATTGTGCTCTAAAATAATTCCATTAACATCTAGTCTCTTTCCTGAGATGAATTCCTGTTTTCTCTTTGCTGTGTTTGCAATCACTTGGCTGCAAGCTCCATCCGCAGCCCTGTCCGTACGGAGAGCTGCCAGCTATTTTGGCCCTATTAACATCAGAATGATACACTCTCAGGAGGTTGTACCACAGCCCTGCTTGCAAAAAAATGCAGTGCTGAAAAATGTGATGCTGAATAATCCCGCTGTGAAATGGGATTAGAACAGGGAAAATTGAATGAGATAAAGTTTGGCCTCATCTTGCTTTGTGCTTTGGTGCAAACCTTGCCTGCCACGCTCAGCGCTGCATCCTGCAGCCCTCCTCTACCCTGCATTGCTGTGTGCAGCTCACACGCTTGTGCTTTGGGGTTAGCTTAGAAAGCAAAAAGCATTCCTTAGGGAAAAAGGGCTGTAACAGTCACTGAGAAGCCCTGCGTCTCTTTCCCTGGAACCTCTTTTTCATTCCTTATGTGCATCCATGTCTCGCATGAGGATGGTGGTGAGGCCATCCCATGAAAGCTCATGGCTTGTTGCCTCTGCTGTGAGTTTGAAGAGGCAGAGCAGAATGCAGGACCCACTCCGATCCAGTCTCTGTTTTAGTGGGTATTGTCTGTACAAGCTGTAATAGATAGTCCTTTCTCTGCAGAGCTCACAATCTAATAGATGAGATAGAGACCATGAGAGTAATATTATCCATCTTGCGCAGATGGGGAAAAAAGGCACGAAGAGATTAAACCCAAGGTCGCCAAAGAAGTCTGTGGCAGGATCAGGAATTGAATTCAGCTCTCCTGGGTCTTCGTCCAGTGCCTTAATCACAAAGCCCACCCTTGCCTCTGTGCTTTTCTATTATTTAATCAGCTGGGAAGAAAAATGCAAATTGATTTAATTAAAGGAGAGAGCAAATTTCTAATTTCAGTCTAGATTCATTCTGTACTTATGGAAATTTTGAAGAATGGAGAATAAACATCTGTAATTTTTTTTCTCAACAGATGTGTTTTCATTTACACAGCTGTGCAAAAATTATGTATTTTGTAATATATAATTTTAGCCTGGAAATGGATCTGATGCTGGACTACCAAGAGGTGTCATTTGCTGGCTTGCAGAAAAATCCCCTTTTTAGCAAAAAGTCGGTCATGTTTCTTCCCGCAGATATGGTTTCTTCCTTTAAAGTGTCTCTCAAAATTATTTTATACTCGATGAAGCAAATCCTCCAAAGGCTTCATTATTCTGATGGTAGCATCATCTGATTGAATATTTCAATCATAACATCCTTTGGAGAGTTTTAGCAGTTTCCACTCGGGATTTTGGAGGCTAGGATTCATGTGTATTCCTGGGTTTTGAGGAACTGATGTAGGAAATTCATATGATTGTGGATGCACGGAGTTCACTGGGGAGGTAGAGGTTAATGTTTACTCTAGCTGTTGATTAGAATACATTGGATCACCTCTTTCCAACATGAAAAACACCACTGCAGCTTCTTTGGGTCTGCTCAGAAGAGCATTTAAGCATGTGCTTATTTTTAAGCGTGTGTGTTGTCTGAGCACGTTCCTGCCACGCGTTATTAGTAAATCGTAAAGGTTAATGCAGTGAAGTGCCACTTGTCATATCCGGCTGCTAGGGACATCAGCAAGAAGGTGCACGCTTCCCAGTGCCAGGAAAACATTCAACATTTGCAGTGCATGCTGCCCGAAACTCCCGCAGCCCCTTGAATGCTCTCTGCCAAACGCCTTCCCATATTTTGGTGGCATTTCTCTTTGCATTTCCACATTATTCAGAAGCCGTGGACCCTGATGCTGCAGACGCTTTGGGACAATTCTTTTCCATGCACATCAGCAGCTTTGTCGGACTGACTGGGGCTGTGGGTGTCTTCTGTGGTCAGCATTTTGCAAGTGCCGAGGAGATCAGGACCGCTGTGAAGAGCGGAAGGGGAGGAAAGAAGCTGTTCTGCCTTCAACCTTTACATTTTTCCCTTGTTCACTGAAAAAGATATCTTTAGATAATTCTGAAAATATTCTGTTTGTTTTGATAAATGAGTTCCTACAAGGATGCCAATTTTAAAGCCTTCTAGAGAGCTATGATCAGCCCTTGGTAGCCTGTTGCCTCCTCTCTCCCGTTGCGTCCTCTGGAACATGTATGAAATATTTTTTGCTTCCACCTTCGAAGAAGTTATTCCTCAGGCTTACATTGCTGCCTCTGAATTGCCATGTAGCTGAGGTCTACTTGTTAAGGTTGTTCTGCTTGTTTCAGGCTCACGTTAGGTTTTATGAACTTTAATGAACAGTATGTAATAAATTCACTGAAGAAATTGGGTTAGCCTGTGATTAACATTCAGAGTGATGCAGATGAGTGTACCAATGATGGGAACATGTGCTCACATCATGATGAAATGCAGATGAGAGGCCCTGGAGCAAGCCCAAGGATGTGGGCCAGCGCAGTTTCATCTCTGTCAGCTTTAATCTGATCTGAAGTGCAAGTGGTACTGGCCTGCAGAGGGAATCTCAAACCCTGGGAAGACCTAAGTACAACTTTTGTTTTCTATTAGAGGCTATTAAAACCTTTTCTTTACGTTCAAAACTCCATAACATAGAAGTGCAGGATGCTAAAAACCAGTATTTCCAGCAATAGGGAAGAAAGAGGGAAATGTTTGGAAGATGCCTCTTGATTTGGTTTAGCTTTTGTAACACGCTGCTTTACTGAGCAGTCATTGTAGTCAATTGAAACCCAGCTGAGCCTCATCGTCTTATGACAGCGCTGTTCTACAGAACAGAGCTCCCCCACCCCCCTTTTAAATGAAGTGCGAAGTAATGCTAGAAAGGGAAAGAATAAATCAATTTTAAGTGGTAATCTATGAAGTCGGACAGAAAATGATGAGAAATGAAGCAACTGGTCATAGGAAATTGACCTTGAAAACGGTGTTTATCTTGTGGACCCTGCTGCTGCAGGTCAGCAGCTGAGGGGAGAATTTAAATCAGAGTTTCTTTGCTTTGAATTGCAGTTGGGTTTTGGGGGACTTTCTTTCAAAACTGTTCTCTCTGACAGTTATGCCAGTGGTGCTGCTCAGCAGAAGCATCTGGCAAGTCTTGTACTTTACTCTTGCTTGAAAGGCTGCGTCTGTTTGGGAGTGGTAATTGCCCAAGGTCAGCTGCGAATGTGTAATGGATACGTACACTAGGAAGTAAGGTGGGGTTTTTACCCAACTTTAATTTCCATAGAAATAAACATGTTAAGGTGGGTAAAAGGATAAATGAGTAATACATACTACCTCTGCTATTTTAAACTATAACACCAACTTACACCAGAAGGATGGTTATTGCAGTATTATATACATCTTTATTTACAGTAAAGGTGCAGAAGGGTGTAGGATGTGGAATATATCGAGTTTTCACTGAAACTCCTCCAGCAGAAAACAATTGACAGTATATTCCATGATTTACATCTTCCTAGGGTTAGGAGTCTTTCAGATTAGCTAAACCCTTTTGGGTTCAGTTGATGACAGTCTTGTTCTGCCATTTTTAGCATCGGCTGTGTCTACAAGTGAGCCATATGCAACTCCTTGTAGCAGTTCATCTCCTATTCCCAGGCACCTGCTCAGTTATTCCTGACTAAAATGTGAAGGTACAATTAACTATCTGCCATGCCATGGAGGCTTTATGGTTTTAGTAGATAGCAGGATAACTTGATATTAACACATTAACTTTACTGAAACATTAAAAGAAATCTTTGTGTCAATTCTAATCTGACCCATACAAGTGGGATATCTACTTTACTCTGTTAGTTAATGGGATCACTGGGCTCTTTTGCCAGCACAGATTCTCATTCTGCAGGATTGCAAACACAGGCAGGAAGGTTGCTGGAGGCTGCCCAGGTGTGTGTAAGACCAGGTCACAGTCCTTAAGTCCTTTATATTGTGTCTAGTGACCCATGCTAGACTTAGACTTAGACCTGAGCTTCTAAAAAGCCAGAGAAATTGCTTGTATTGGCCAGTAAGGGATGTGGTCCAGGCAATGTCTTCAGGTAGGTGTTGCTTCTGCTTATATGGCCTACATCCATCCTAGCTTGATGTAAGGGCTGGATAGGGCCCTGCAGGGTTTGGAAATGCTCCCACTCAGGATTTGAAGGTGTTTTCCTTGTCTGGGAGTGTTTCCTGGTCCATTTGGTCCTGCATGTGTCTGCTTAGAAAAGAGCTGGGATGAGCATCCAGAGAAGGCAAAGGGGAACAAAGGGGAAAAGAAAGGTGGGAAGTGAGGCCAAGGTAGTGCTTGCCAGCAAAGCTCTGGGAGGAGAGAAGCCCTGCTCATTGCTGCTCTCTGTGGAAAACTGGTATTGATCATACGCTGGTGACATTCGGGTGCTTGAGTTATTGCAGTGCTTGTGCTCTGATGGAAAACTAACAAATAATAAATCTAAGCGATGCTTTCAGACTGTGCAAAAATTAAGAATTTTGAAGCAAGCCTTCTCCAGTTATTAAAATTCAGTGAGGTTTGGTTTTTTTTTTTGTCCTGGGTCTTGAGGTGTTAATGACTTTGACTAATTGTCAACACCACCAATTACTATGACTGATACCTTATCATTTCCCACAATGAGCAATGCTAATTAAAATTGATTGTGCTGCTGTTCTGGCACAGCGGCAAGTCTCCTTTTCATTTTTTGTTTAAACATGAGCTTATTGTGCCGATTTGGTGAATTAAATAAGGAAAACTCATTATTCTGATGTTTATTTTTGAGCAGGGGTTTTAAGTCACATTGGAAGCCTGCTACAAATGTCAAAGAAGTAGAACAACTTGAATGAATAGTACTTTTGGAGTGCCAAAACATACACCTAATAATAATACTTAGCACTTTTATATCACAGTGCTTTTTATACGATGACATTTCTGTACAAATGTAACTGCTCCTATTATCTCTGTAAGGTGGGTAAACACTATTACTTCTGTTCCGCAGATATTGAGGCTGAGATGCAGGAGCTTTGATTCTCTAATAGCAGTGCACTTCAAGCTGTTCACTTCAATTAGATTACAGATCTCTGTCTTACAGCAGCGTGAGCTAGCAAAGTTATGTTTTGCAAGAATGACTTGCTTGATTTTTATACAGTTTTGGTGGTTTATTTATCACTTTTTTTTTTTTTTGAGTGCATGATTATTTCTTTCTCCCAAAGGCAGGATCAAGATTCCCTTACTGCTGGCCTGCCTCATGCTGGCTTCTGCCAGTTAATGTTGATTCTGCACGTGCCGTGCAGAGCCATTCAGAAAGGCTGCAGTTGTGCAGCTTTGTGTCCTTTTTTGTTTGCAGTCTTTGCTTCATCAGCTGAGCCTCCTCGTGTCAAGAAGGGCTGTTCTTTATTGGGGCAAAGCTACTAGTGGAAAGGAGATAATGGCTAAGATTATAGCATGAGACAGTACTCTGAACCTCATGTGTTGCCTCCTGTGTAAATCCTGTGTTATTGTGTATAAATGTCCTGTGCAGTGTTGCAGCTGTATTCTGAATTCAGCTGTGGGTTTGTGATGTGAACTTTTACATGGGGAATGCTTATGGGATAGGTTATCAATGGAAGATGTACCATGTTTTTTGATTGTTCTGCTGGTAGCCTCTTAAGTGGCTGATTGCAGTTAACAGCACAAGTCTATGACCTTATCCTGTTGGAGATTGATTTAATCTGAACAATTGATTCCTTCTGTGAGCAATATGTAATGAATTAACATGTAATGGATATAAATGCATGGAATTGCCAGAGATATTCCTTAGTTACTACTACTTAGTTGGTAAAATGGTAGTTATTACCAAAAAAAAAAAGGCTTTTAAAGAATTCTATGTGTTTTTCTTTTTCAGAAACAAGATCTCCCTTAGGCCTTGACAGAAAGGGGACCCATGTTTGTCTGCATGGTAGCTTGCATGAGTAGTTAAAGAGGAGTATGTCAATCAAAAAAATGTTTTGCATTTATGGGGGAAAAAAAACAACTTTTAAATGTCTGGCACATGAAATCAAGATAAAAATATTTATATTACAGAAATACCAATAGGAAAAAGCATATCTGTAAAGTAAATATTTTAGTCCTGAACAATATTTCTTGATTATTTACAGCTACATGAATTCCCTTGAGCATTGATTTCTCTTCTGATCCTGATATGAGCAACTTTATAAATCTGTAGAGCTCCTTATGCCACAGTGACAAGACTGACTCCAGTGCAGATCCTTCTTGCTGCAAAAAAGTGGGAGGAACTGCCCTCCCTGCCCCTCTTGGTTTGACTCTCCTGGTCTACTGATAGCATTACTAGGGACATAGAGCAAGTTAATAGTCTGGCTGAAGAATAATTTTGAAAATAATAATAGAAGTAAATGTTTTCAGTGGTGATCAGTTGTTTGATATGGGGTTTTCTGCAAAGTCATGTGAAAGCCAAGGTGGCACCAGGCAGTGAGGGCTTAGATGTGGGGTCTTGGAGCAAGCCCACCTCCACCACAGCAGCATGGTCTGAAGTGTAATTGAGCTGACCCCGCAAACGAGGCCTCATGCTGTCTCTCTAATGGGGCTCTTCTGAGTGTTTCACCTAGGTTAATTGGTTTATGTTGGGAAAGTGCTAACGGACAGTTCTGGAGAAGTGCAGAGTGTTCTAACTGGACGTAAGTAACCCCCTTTTTTAGCAATAAAAGAGCTGAAAAGAGTGATGGTATGTGTTCAGCTGACATGCGTGGATGGCACCATTATCAGAAGGTAACGTGCTGTCATTAGCACACGAAGCTGTGAAATAACATGCCAAGTGTGTCTTCTTGAAACACATTGGGACCTAATTCTGTTCTTGTCTGTATTGATGTCTCTCCATGGACTGCACTGGAGTTGCTCTTGATTTACACTGTAGAAAAGCAGAGAGGAATCACGGACAACTGACTCCCTCAGTGTAACAAGCTGTACGTGGGGACAGAAGTTTTTACTTTCTCCTCTGTTTCTGAATGTCCCCTGGGGTTTTATTGTGAAAAGTCAGTTATGAATATTGAACGTGTGAAGGGGGGACTATGTCATTTGGGTTGTGATTTGCTGTTAATTAAACTTTAGTGTGACACATTCTTTATGTCAGGGGATTCCTGATTCTCATCTCAGTGGCCTGGTAGAATGGAGGAGCATCTCCATCGAGATCAATGCTCATTATTATTTTCCTCATTATCATCATGATCCTCATCAGTATTTGTTCTACAACGCTGGCTGTGGAACAGAAGTGTAGGCAGAAATGACCCTTGCCCATTCCTGTTCAAAACCTTTCATTTTTAACAGATAAGGGACACAAAGGCTGGGGAGGGGAAAGCGACAGTGAACTCTCAACAGAGAATGAGATCTAACTACTCAGAAGTCAAAATCAGCCTTTCTTTTCACTGCAAACGGCATGATGAGATAATCAGTTTTCATTATTTTCATCAGAGTGCAAGCACTCGCACACAAGTTGAAACCTACAGCACACAGGGTGGTGATGGTTAGTATCAGACAGGTTTTGGCTGCATGAAGCTCATCTGTGCAAGAGGCAAGGCTGGGGGGAAGGTGGCTGAATTTAGGAAATGTTCTCTAGAGAGAGGCTAGCATGGAAGGTAAGGTCCACAGCCTCTACACGTTTGTGTTTGGTACCCTAAGTGGGATTTGGAGAACTGGTTTTCTTTTTCCTCAGTTGCAAGAGTATTACAGTGGGGAAAATGCGCATTTTACAGTCTCAGGCTTTGAACCACAGGTTTGGGGTAGCACTGTAGATGGCAGAGAAGCCCATATGATTTTATCACCTGTGAGGTGCAGGTGAGCTGATATCAGGACAGGGGAACTTGGCCTTGGAGCAAAATCAATGGAAGCAAGGTTCGACTCCTGCCCAGCACTCCTTGAAATAACCTCCTCAGACCCTGTTACGCTCACCACAGGGATACTGCTGGCATGAAATGTGGAGAAAGGGCAGATAGTGCTGGAAGCATCTGGGAAACAAATTCAGAAAGGTTGTCTAGATATGGGATGATGTTTGGGGTCAAATCCAGGGGCAGAAGACCCAACTGGCTTCCAGTTTCTGTCTGAATGATAATGAATATAGAGCTAGGAAGACACTGGGCTCAGGCCAATGATTGCAGACGTACCCTGGCAAGTCAGCCTGTTTCTGTTCTGGTTTTGTGCTACACATGGGACAACAAAAAGAGCATCTGCACTGACATGTACCTGCAGGAGACCTGAAACACAACAAGCATCTGGTGATCTGACCATCTTGTTTTGCTGGGTGACCTCTTGTAAAACCTCCAAAAAAGGCTACAGAAAAAGAGATGTCACTTCGACTTGGGGACCTCGACATTTCTGCTTAAAATGTTTAAAATCTGTTCTTTTAGACACTCTGGAACAGAAAAGTCTTGCTAGCCTGACAGCTCATTCCTTCTGAGATTTCTTCTGAAAGAGCTGGGGTTGTTTAGCCTGGAGAAGAGGAGGCTGAGGGGAGACCTTATTGCTCTCTACAACTACCTGAAGGGAGGTTGTGGAGAGGAGGGAGCTGGCCTCTTCTCCCTAGTGACAGGGGACAAGACAAGAGGGAATGGCCTCAAACTCTGCCAGGGGAGGTTCAGGCTCGACATAAGGAAAAAATTCTTCACTGAAAGGCTCATTAGGCAATGGAACGGTCTGCCCAGGGAGGTGGTTGACTCGCCTTCTCTGGAGGTGTTTAAGGTGCAAGTGGATGAGGTACTGAGGGACATGGTTTAGTGATTGATAGGAATGGTTGGACTCGATGATCCAGTGGGTCTCTTCCAACCTGATGATTCTGTGATTCTGGCTTGAGATTTGAGAGGAGAGGTGTGATTTCTGTGACTCGTGTTCTGACAGCAAACTGATAATCCCACAACCATCCCCTTAGTGCTGGTATGTTTCTCTCTCTGCTGATGGAAAGTCATCTTGGGGTCAGGAAGCATGTAGAGTTGTTAAGGCTCTCACTTAGAAAGGGTGGGATACAAACATGTTGAAGTTGTTGTAGGCTGTACCACAGGAAAATCTGCAGCTATCTCGTTGGGGGAAACCACAGCTCAGAATACAACTGTTGAAAGCTTGGAGGTTCCTGGAACAGATCAAAACTAGTCAGGATCAGCCTTACTTCCAGCTTGATGAAAGAGGTGTTAATCCTGCTGCTCATAAAGAATGTAAGACTATAAATGTATGAGCTGCAGCCTGGAAGATTAGAAGAACACTTAAATAAATGATAGAGGCTGGATTGACAGAAAGGCTGTCATGCTGGAATCAACTTTTCTCTGTTCTGGACTACTCAGCTCCCAGCCCCTTTAGAGCTTCTGCTCATGCAAACCCACTGTTGTAATAGTGGTTACCAGGGTCCCTGACTATGGCTAATATCCAGTGGTCCCTGTCATGGCATTCAGACACCTGCTGCAGGTCCTTTACAGTGCACTTAACTCTTTGTTGAATGCTGGTCTGATAGCAAGCTCTTCCAAATAAACCAGGTGTGACAGATTGCCATTGACTGGCTGCCAGATGCCCACACAGCCACTTTTTACTCCCCCTGTCAACAAGACGGGAGAAAGTGGGAGCAAAATGGGCTCGTGGGTTGAGGTAAAGATAGAGAGATTGATTACCAGTTACTGTTGTAAAACAGACTATACTTGGAGAAAATGAATTTTATTTATTGCCAATTGAAAATAAAGTAGGACAGTGGGAATGAAAGATGAATACCAAAACATCTTCTTCCCTACTTCTTCCCAGGATCAACTCTATTCCTTCATTCTCAAGTTCACATGCTTCCCACAACAGCATATGGTAAGTGGGAATAGGAGGTTGTGATCAGTCCATGACAGCCCCTCTCTGATGCTCCTTCCTTCTCACACTTTTCCCCTGATACAGCATGGGCCCTTCCATGGGTTGCAAACCTTCATGATAAGTCTGCTCCAGTATGGGCTTTCTGCAGGACGCAGCCCTTCCAAAAAATACTTTGCTGTTCCAGCATGGAGTCCTCCAGGAGCTAAAGCATGGACATCTGCACTGGTGTGGTCCTCTCCACAGGAAAATCCATCCTGCTTCATCATGTTGCAGGAGATTTGCCCTGGTGACCAGAAGCACCAGAGCTTACCTGTCCAGGAGGGTTGCCTCTACTTGTTGAGGGGATTTGAAGCTGGCAGTGGTGGGGACCCACTGTGGTCTCTGGATCCATGAGTTGAAGAGGTGGTTTTCATGTGTTTTCCTTGTAGATTCCAACCCACCAGCTGTGCCTTGTGTTTGACACCTGGTAGCTGTGGTCTCCCCTTTTGGGAGTTGTGTTAAGTCACAAGCACTTTGTAAGGTAAACTTTTTTGTTTAAATGTTTGTGTAAAGGATTTCAGAATATCTAAGTACAAACAGCCTTATAAAACAGAGGACAAGTCTAACTGATTGCAGAAAACAAACAGAATACTTAATTTTTCTGAAAAACAGGAATTAAGGCATAAAAAAAAAAAAGCTGAGTTTCTTCTTCCCTTTCCTCTCCAAATGCTGAGGATTTGCCCAGGTTCACCCTTTTGATCTTTTTTTGCTGCATTAGTGAACGCTTCTCACCTTGAGCCCTGTGCACCCCAGTGTACTTCAAAGTTGCTCCAGGAACCTGGTTTGGGGAGATATTTTGGTTGCACCAAAGTGTTTTGCGGGTCAGTCTCTGGGATTGAACTCATGTCATATTAAAGTTTCCTGCATGTAAGAAGATGTTTGGGGCTGTTACGGACCTAGAGATGGTTGCAAGCTGCTCCCTTCCTTGTGAACATTATAACCTGGTGTGTTTGTAGACCACATGGGTTAATGGGCCACAGCTCAGACTTGCTGGAAATTGCCTGTGACCGTAGCACTGCGGTGACGTTTGACCTCTCCTGGCCCTGAACCAGAATGGTGTCCCCTTTGGGTGAGATCTCTGCTGCTTTTTGCAGCAAGCTACAAGTCTACAGCTTTTTATGCACTTAAAATGGCTGCTGGGGAGAGGATGCACAAAATACTTTCCTCTTGTGAAAATCCCTTTTATGGTGCTAGGTGTATTTTAGCGTTATGGATTTCCCTAACATATTTTGTTGAAAGGCAGCAAGATTGCCGATGTGCATCTATACGTGCTGAGCAGCTGCTGGCAAGCAGAGCTGGGTGTTGGGGGGCTGTGAGGTTTGTGTATGGTAATTTGCCCCTCCAGAGCACTGCACGGCTAATGAGCACAGTCCCTCCAGTCATAGGAAGCACACAGACGCTCATCAGAACAGATCAGAAACAGCCTCTGCTGACCAGAGTAAAAAAAAAAAAAAAGCTGTATCTTTTGCACAGCAAATAGCAAAATGTTGCGTATTTTTCATTCTTAACAGTGAATTTGTACAATTAGGGATAAAAACATATTTTTATCTGTTAAGTCTAGTGATAAAATAATAGCCATGGAAAATATTGATCCCTATCTTGACACCTCTGTCTTATAAAATAGGAATTTTCATTGTTTTGCCAGTTTGTCAGTGCATCACATGTGCTGGAGTTGGCAGTACCTTTTGTATGAAGATGAACTCCATTGCCCTGTTCCCTTCTCTTCCTTCCACCAAGACTTAGCTTTTTCTTTACCTTCCCATGGCTGATGAGGAGTGTGTCTGCTTGATGGATAGAAGGGACAAAATGCCTTCATATGACAGCAGAAAGAAAATGATACAGAGAGTTACAGACCACTAAGCCTTTCATTTGCACTTGGTAAACTGGTTTGAATGATAAGAAAAAAAGAAAACATTTGGGAGATGTAGATAAGATCAGGCTTATCCAGTAGAAAGGTACTGTAGGATATGGCTGGAGGTGATAGGAAAAGCCTACGCTTGATGACCCAGCAGGTCACTTACAGTCTTTCACTCTTAATCTCTTAGAAGTCTTTGAAGTTGTCAATAAGAAACTAAGAGAGGAACTGGTTTATCTCATTTATTTATGATATTGAAAGGTCTTTAGCAAGGCTTCTGTAGAAAGTGGTCAAAAAGGCAACAAAGTAGGTGGGTGAAAGAGAGATGTAGAGTTGTGAATCAAAACCTGAAGAAAAGATTGGGTGTAACTGGGAAATTTTCAATATTGCAGAGAGTTAAACCACAGGCTCTTTCTGTGTTCCTAACTCCTAGCTCAGAACTTTGATCTGGCGTGGAGAAGAGATGGAAGGGTACAGGTGGAAGGCAGATCTGTGGGCAGCAAAAAAGCTACTTGGGTCAGTCAAAACCAAAGAAGACAGTAAGTTCAGAATGACCTAAACAAGACGACATATATGTGACACAAGATAGTTATTGTAAAAAAATGTTCAGTGTTAGTGGATGTGATTTAATTTTGTGTTTGTTATATTCAAACCAGAAACAGAGCAGTTGTCAGTTCTGCAGTTTACATAGAAGAAGATCTAGTTGAAGCTGCTCATGTGGAAAGAGAAGACTTGTTTTCTTTCACTGATAACCTCTCCGGGAGGGTCTGCATTTCAGGAAAAAATTCATCATTGACTTCAGGCTCCAATTGATGATCTTTTTTCAGAAGTATAGAAGGGTTAGACAAACACATACATAGCATTATCTAAGGAAACAGTGCTGGTACTCAGCATCATGGTAGTTCTGTTGGTGAAGGAACATGAATTAAAAGGCTTCACATATCAGTATGAACAATTTCTCAAATTACTACTGGGATTTAAGTTAGATGTTCTTCTGCCCTTCAGACACTACAACTTCTTTCTTTTAAATAGCCGTGTCTGTCTTTTTATCTGAAACAGAATTTTTGAATAAGAGCTAAAATCGCACATTTGTTTGCTTTGTGTACTGCTCTGATTGTTGCAGCTGAAGATGTTGCTTGCACCACTAATTTAAAAGACCACTGCACCTCTGAGTTGATGGAGCTTCCTGCCACCTTCCCTTCCCATCTCTCTGCCTTTCCCCACTACCTCTTCAGCCAGAGAAAAGCCACTAGATGTCCCTTTCAAAGCCAGGGACTGAAGTCCTGAGTGTTAATTAGCAGCGAGAGCCTTTTAAGGAGCTGAAACATTGCCTTGTTGTGATTTGGGAAATGAAAACTGAATAAGAACTGTAACACTTAACTATGGAATTCCACTTTATTTTTCTCTAATGCAGGCTAAGCTGCCTTACAGCAATCTTTTAAATGTAATGATTGAGACTATTATAGGAAATACTATACGAAGCAACGGGTTTTTTTTGCAGCCTAAATAATAAGTAGGGCAAGGTTTTAAATGAGGCTAGAGTAATGAATGCTGTACAATAATTTTGATGATAAATTTCCCCGGAGGATTAAGTGGAAGAACAGAAGCAGGCTGTATTTAATCATGCAAAGTTAAAGGAATTCAGACCAACAAATATTTATCGAGATGTACAATTTTTCTAACCTTTTCTGAGATATTCTTGCACCATTTCACCTGAGAAAGTTAGCAGAAATTCAGGTCTTTTGGATCATAGTAATTAGGAGGTGGAATTGATCACGCAGGGTCAAGTGTTTCTTTGATATAGTGCACAGAAATTACTGCTTCCTTGCAGGCTGGAGGACTCAAACAATAAGACATTTGTTTTTCACAGCTATTTCATTCATCAGTGAGTCTGAAAAGCTTGCTTTGAGCAGGTATACAGTATGTGATGACATATTCTGCAGCTGTTCTTCACCTAGTATTGACTCAAGAAGATACGACCCCACCATAGAGCAGAGCACTGTGCACAGATACAAACTTTGCTCCCAAAAGCAATATCGTGCAATGATACATGCAGCATTGTAAGAAAACCTGTGCATTGCATTGCAGGGATGAGGGCTGGGCTTCCGTGTGCTGAGCAAGCTCAAAATCTTTGCCGTGTGCTCCATCACCCCAGGACTTGCCCTTCTCACGCACATTCCAAAGACCATCACCCTCAAAGGTGATGCTCCTCAGTGGTAATCCTCCTTGGCTGTGGTTTCTTCTGATCTCTGCTGTTTGTCTTCAGGAGGCAAGCACAACTTCAAGAAAAAAAAGTACTGCTGATATTGGGCTTAGCATGTTCCTTGTTGTTCTACAAAGATGCATATGCTTATGGTAGAGTTGGGCAATCATTCTATAAAACACAGGATTGGGTTGCTTAGTGGGTTTTTTGTTTAAATTGCTGTTAAAAGTCTGGCGTTTCAGTGAACTGTGGCTCAACCTATAACAATGTTCACTCAGCAGAGGCAACAACATTAAGATTTCTGTTCCACTGATCAATACTTAAAGCATATATTGATTTCCAATTTAGGTGTTAACTTTTTAGCTCTTAGAAATGCACTTGATATCAATTTTCACCTTGCCTGATACTCATTATATGCTAGATATTATGACAGTGAGCATGCGAGGATCTCATGTGGCTAGGTGATTAGTTCTAGTGACTTCAAGACTGCAATGTGCAAAGATTTACTTGTCTTGTCTAAGCATCACAGTAGCATGAAATATCTGAGTTTAAGGCAGTGACCTGAGAAATGCTTTTATTCTGGCCCAGCACAGGCTTCCTCTAGTGTTTCTTTCCTCTGTGTAGTCTATCCCTGAAATGATACAATAAACTAATTAATAGCAGTGTTTATTACATTCATGTTGTTTTCTCATAATAATTCATAGAAAATGAGCCTGAGGTCCACAGCTTAGGTTGCTGGATGGCTGGACTTTATTTAAGCAATAAGACACACATGATAAGCAGTGCATTCCTGTGCGATTATGTCTCCAGTAGTGTTGGGAGGCACAAGGTCAAAAGGCTCAGTGACTTTAACTACCTGAGAAGTGCCATGTAATCCTCAGCAAATGGGCTGTCTACAATGTCTTATTGCTGTATCAGAGAGGGAATTATTTCTTTTTAAAAGTGGGCCACGTGAATTAGCTCTGTAATTGGCACAGATATGACATCACTGACTGCCAATCAGAAATCCTCTTTGTCTTGCATTTTAACACCTTAATTTCAAGTTCAGGTCATTTGAGCAAGCGGATTTTGTTAAAATCATGTTTTATTTTCTTTGTGGCATGAGTCCAGTCTGCTTTAGTAAAGAAAGCAGCATTTGTGCTTTCTGTGTTTATACCTATATTGTGAATTGCTCTGCAGTAGCTTTTGTGTCATCATCAGGCACTAAAGAGAGTCTGCAAAGTCTTTGCGGAGCTGGTGATGTGCAAGCCATGGCTTGACTTGTAGTGACTAGAACATTATTTAAACTCAGGAATTCAAGCAATCAAGGAAGCAAGGGGAGGGCAGACAGCAAGGTAAGCACTTCAGGATGCAGGCAGCAAGGCCAGGATTTCAAAATCGATGTGCAACCATCAAATTCTTTCAGCCTAGCACTGTCTCTTCCTTTTTATTGGCAAACATAATCCCCAAACAGTAAAATAGTCCTGACTTACAATTATTGTTGATAAAATAGGTACAAATAGGTTTTGCTTTACTAGCTTGAACAGGTTAGGAGTGGGCCGTGAGAAGGATGCTGTTTATCTTGGTGATATCAAAAGGACCATAGGCAGCTGCTACCATTTGGAAAGGGGGGGAATGAAGGGCCCCAGGTGGGGAGATTTCCCCATTTTTTCTCCCCACTCTTAAGACCCAGCAGAAGAGAAGGTACAGGTATAGCTCCTAGAAAGCTCTCTGCAGCCCCTTGGGCTCATGTTGCTGGCTTCCAGCCAGCAGTCATTCCTTCAGCTGGGGAGAGAAAAGCCTGCACTAAATCCCATGGGGAGACCAGAGGATGTTTTTCCTTTGGGAAAGTGGAAACAGAAGCTGGAGGTCATGGCTCAACTGTCTCGCATCTTCCAGTGGGTGGGATGAGAGTGTCTGTGCTTGGGAAGGTGTGAAGCTCACTGATTGATAGGATTCTGTGAAAGCTGCTGTTCAGTTGCAGAGAGTACTAGGGGCAAAGCTAGAGGGATCATCACCCTGTTAGAGGGCAAAAATTTAACAAATAGTTCTACAGGCTTAAAATAAATCCATCTTGATAACCTGAGTGCAGTATTTTTTTTTCATTAGAGGTTATAGAGGTAATGATAACTCTACGGTGAACTCAATTAACCTTCTGCAGACGTCCATGTGACCACCAATCCTAAATCTTTTTTTATGAATGCATGTGCAAGATTTGAAGCTAGTCTGAATTTAGGATTAATATATGCCATTTCCTAATTGGTGCCCTTTTTTTGTTGGGTTTTTTGTTTGTTTGTTTGTTTTTTTACAGTGAGAACAACATGGTGGCTGTGAGTGGGATCTAGTGTTCATGGTTGAAAAGAACTTTCCACACAGGAGTGAGGTAACTTTTTATTATTGCAAATCTGTTGCTTGTGCATGCGCGCCATTTGGGATTTCCATTCTTCCCTGCTGTTATAAGGTGATCTTAAGGAATTTAGCTTTGTTTCTCTGTGTTGCCTTGTATAAATGGATGTTCATGGCCAATAAGAACTGTGTGATTTTCTCTCTCAGAGACCTGGTGTATTTTGAGTGCCATTTGGATGGCAGGAAACCCCTCTGTATTTAGGCTTCCAAAGCTCAGTTTCCCTACAAATCTTCCTTCTCTATGACACGTCCTAGTTGGTGCACATCAAATCAGGAGAGTCAGTAGTGTTTGCTCCTGCCTCACTTCTGAGATCTTTATATGAAGGTCTGCTGTACAGAGCAAAATATTTCATCTAGGAGGAAGAATGTCAGCAGTAAATGAGAAAACAAGAGAAATGGATGATCCCCCATAATGCATACCCTATAATATAATCATTGTTGTTTGATAGAAGAGACACTTATAGCAACTCTCAGTGACCTGCTAGGTATGTCTGGATTTATTATTCAAAAAGGCACAATCAAATCTCTTCATTCAGTTGACAAATGGGAACTATTCAATTCAGTATCTGCCTCTTATTTATAGCATATAGTGGTGTGATTTATATGCTAGCTGCAGATCTTCCAAAACAGTTTTAATTAGCAGCCTTGGCTATTAGAATAAGACTCCTGTAGCTTTCCTGCCATAGACTTCACCTTAAAACTGAATTGCAATCTTGCTGTTTGTCAGGCAATGCTTCTGTCTTTTTTTTTTTTTTTTTGGAGTGCCAGCAAGAAAATGTATCTGTGGTTTAGCAGCTCGGAGGATGTCTTCCTCTCTTTGCACCTCTTAGGGGGCAAAGAGGGGAGGTTGAGGAAGGTAATGCCATTTATGACTGTACCATGGGGAAACAGGGCGGCACTCCTTGGGGCATTAGCACCAACATCACGTAAGAGTTTGCAAATGTCATAAGTGACTTTAGTTTTGTGAACAAACTAAGGAGCCAAGACACGAAGGCCAGCTGCTCAGGTTGTGGGTGTTTCTGGTTTCTGCTCTGGGTTTCTGTGCTTGGAGGATGATCGATCTGAGAAGGCAGGAGCCCCCATCTCAGCATCTCATGTGGCTGGAGCGTTCACAACATTATTTTTCTTGTGTGCATTGTCTGATGATACAAGTAAGCATTTCCCTAGCTGTAACCTTATCCGCATAGCTGCTGTGGCTTGTGGTCTAATTGGTACCCCTGAGGAACAGACCAGAATAAGGCACAGTGCAGAGGTGAGTTCAGTAAAGGCACTGTTTTGAGTCTCTATTATTTTCATGCATCTGGTAGGAATGTAATCCCTTTAAGACCTCTGCCTATCTGTCAAACCTGAGATCAGCCAACAGGTTCAGAAGTTATATGGGGAAGCGATGACTGACAGAACAATTGCATGTCTCTTGGTTTTTTTTCAGGAAACCAGGCTAAAAAAGTGTAGGAAACATAAAGAGTATTTCTGTGTTTTATGCGGCGTGTGTAGCATGCAGAATGGTCTGTTGTTATGCTTCCACTGATCCCTCTTTGACATGAGCAATGCAGTCATTCTGTCTTCACATCAAATAAGCCTTTGTACTGCTTGTCATCAGCACGCAGTGTCTCTGTATGTGCGTAAACTCGATGTTTACTATATCCCCTCACAGAAACTCTGCTGCTGCCTGCTTTGCTGTGGGCGGTTCTCCTAAATCTCTGGGTTTTTTACAGCAGTGTATTGTCAGTGACATTTACTCCGGAGAGCAAGAAAACCTTAGAAAATCTTGAGTTTGAGGTTGACAATAATATGAAAAGAGAGGATGTGAGCACTGGACCTGGTCACAGATGCTCAGTGTCTCTGCATGTCCATGCCTTGGAAGAGGTCAAGGAAGCAAGACACAGCTGAGAGAGAGGAGCTGAATATTCATCTCAGCCCCACCAACACTGTGCATGTGTAGCGCTTGGGACACTGATGGGAAAATGAGGAAATGGGAGGTGAGGGCATTAAAAAATGCTACAAACCAGCCTGAAACAAATGTGGTCAGAAGGAAGAGTAAATAAGGTGGGGAACAGCAGGGAATGGAAACGATTCGTACAGTTTGCAGCTGGCAGATGATCGTCTCTGCAGCTAGAGGGGAAACACAGCCACAGGTAATTCACAGATCCTTCCCTGTATGGTGAAAAAGTTAAAGTGCTCTGGCTGAACACCATTCAGATTTTTTTTTTAAATCATCTATGTAAGTTTGGTTTAGGTATTTTTATTTCCTTTTCTGAGCATGCTGGTAAAGTTCATTGTTTAAGGAAGCTTCCATATTCTTAACAAATTTGGTCTTGTCTTGGAGCCAAATGGTATTTGGTAAACTATCTTGGGTTATTATACTAAGTGCTTTTCTACTGCAGTTCTAACAGAGTGTAGGACTGAATTTGATAGTGTTACGTATTAGTGATTAGAAAGAGAAGGGCTTCCTTTATTGCAGAATTGGCTTTGATTGATAGATCAGCCATTATGCATTTCATAATTTTAATATTTGTCCTTAGAGTAATGAGATTTCCTCTTTTACTCAATATTTTGAAAACACTTTGAAGGCAAGAGCTGGGGAGGAGAAGAAAGAGGAAAGAGAACAGTTTTGTTCATAAGCATTGTGCACTAGTCAGTGTTACAGACTGAACTCTGGCAGGGAAAGGTAGTTTTAAATTACCAAAATATTAACATTGTAATTATTGAGCATGGATAATAGTTATGAATTATGGATCAGTCAGGTTAGCAAAATCACAGCTGCCTAATAGAGAAAAGTATGATGGGAACATGAGGGAAGATGATTGAGGATGTCCTCTTAATATTTTCATATCCTGCTCCTTCTGCAACCTTGAGAGCTGCAAAAGCCCAGTGAGGGCTGGAGCATCCCTGCCTGAGGAGCACCTGCTCTGCAGGAAGATGATCTCTGTTCCACCAGGTCTTTTTGGTGTTCCAGCCCAGCTGGATGGCCCTACATGCTGTGCTTTATTTAACACTGTCACCATTTGTCACCACTGAGAAGTCCTGGAGTGCTCCAAGGTACAGCACCTGCAACGGGAATTGCTGCTGCTTTTAAACGTTGTCTTCTGTGCAGAGGCTGTGGAGGTTGCAGCGATGCTGGAGTGGTTAAGGACCATGGCTCTGACTTTGCTGAAGACCCACTATCTCATCTTGAGAAAATAACTTCCTGTCACTGCCTCTCAGTTCCCCTGTCTGTAAAGTTAAGATAACGTCATGTCATACCTCTGCAAAGTGTTTTGACATCTATGAAGGAAAAGTGCAACCTCGAAGCATGTAGAGAATATCCTACTCCAACAGGAGCTCTGGGCAGCACTTGCTGTTATGATAGATATATAAATATATTAATTTTTTTTCCCTACTGTGATTGGTAAGCCCTTAGGGCTGCTGTGGCAGGAGATCCTGCCCTGTCCTTCTCCACTTTATAAAAACAAGTTGCTGGTGGTATTAACACAGAGCTGTTCTTCTATCAGTTTTTTAGTTTGTATTGGCCAGCTTCTTGCCTTTTTTTCATTCACGTCTATTCGCTGAAGAAAACCAGTTTTGCTTTTACTTTTTTTTTATAGGGATGTTGTGATGTATTTGAATTGTTTGTAAAAAACTTTCAAGATTCAGTGACCTTTGTTAATCAGGAGGAGGGTTGTTTGGGGTTTTTTTTGAGGTCTACAGGAAGAATTAATCATATGTAAACTGTTTGTTTAAAAAAGTCTCTTACTGAGTTAGGGATTTCCCAGGTAGCCATCGAAAGGTCAGAGGCTGGAGGCAGAAGCTTTGAGCAGCTGGGAAGAGCGGAGCTGGAGAGCACTGCAGAAGGACAAACCATCTCAGAGCAGTTTCAGAAGCAGGGAGAAACACATGAAACGTGGTAACATGTGGTCTGGAGGAGAGCCCAGTGTGTTTGAGAGACTGGCTGCAAGCCAGAAATTTGGAGCATCTAAGGAAACAATATACAGACTAGAAATATGCTGTTGTACCATGCTTGCATTTGCTGGTAGTATTCTGCTGTTTCAAAAGCAAGCTTGTGCTTTCAACAAAATCATCTTGTAGGGGTAAAACCCTACAAGAGTTTAAAGTCATATGTCGCTCAAAGAAACCACGATAATTTGGAAGACTTTTTCAGTTGGCTGCTGACATCTCAGCTGGTATGATAGTGCTTTTTCCCAGGCACACAGGGTACAGGAGGATCTGAAACAAGGTTTGCCTCGTGGAGCCTGCCACTATCATCTGTTGGTGAGAGCAGTGTGTCCCTCCAAGCGTCCACATAAACCTCCCTGGCATTGCAGTGCTGTAGCAAGGACCATCCAGAGTCCAGTTCCCTTCAGCTGCTGAGAGTAAGTCCCAGGGCTGTGCTGAGGAGGGATGTTCCGAGTCTCTGCAGGAACCAGGAAAGATACTATTGCCTGCACATGTTGCTTGATTTGCTGGGCAAGAGAAGATGAGATGCAGTTCCTCCTGGCAGTTGCAAAAATGGGTGAACAGCATCAAAAGTTAGCAGCAGCATCCTGAAGTAGCAGTGGCCGTAGGGGCAGAGGAATGATGGGAACTTTCTAGATTATCCAGTTATATGTCCTATGCCTTCATGTTGTGCTTTGGAATTGGATTCCCCAAATAGTCCCTTTCCCAGAAGCAAACTGGGATCAAGCAGAGCTGTTGGTCAGGTTTAGTAGTTCATGGTCAGAGTGGTAGAAAAAGACTTCAAAGCTCTCAGTGAAGACTCTGAAGAGAGAGGAGGATTTCACCTGCAGGTCTGCTTTATGTTGTTGTTAAATATGTTCAGTAAAGTTTAGTTTGGGGAATTCCACAGAATAGCAAACCTATGGGGTTCTTCTACCAGCCTCTTTAGAAATGATTGTGAGGACCTTATAGCTCCAAGTTAAATACATGGAATAAAAAGAGTTCATGGAGGAAAGAGCAGTTACCAAAAGAAAGGGACAATGTCATCAGTATCCTGAAGGCATTGATGTTGTGATGTAATGGGTTCTTACTAAGGAAAATCTTTCTCTGAGTTTTACAGAACTTTGCATGTTTAAGCCAAAGCCCTTAATGTTGTTTTAATGTGTTTTGTTCTACTCAGTAATGTTTTTTTACCTGTGAGCCCTTGGCATGCTGTTTCTCAATGAAGATAACGTTGGGAGCTGTCTTACAAATTAGTTGCAGTGCAGTGAAGTCTTTCATTGCCTACTGTGCAGCTCTATTGTTCACCCCACTTGGCTTCTTCAGATGATGAAGTGGAGCCTGTTCTCCAACTTGTTTTCAAATTTTTATTAAGTTTTGGAGAGTAACTTCGTTTTACGGTACAGGGAAGTGCATTTGTAAAGTTTCATTCACAGAAGCACATTGAATGACAGATGGAAGAGTTTGCCTAACTACTTCTCTGCACATGCAGGGGGAGGATATCTTGAACCCTGTTAACCCTCTGCGAGCAAGCAGAGGGAGGGAGATGGCATCTCACCTGCCATCCATTTGCAGTGTGTTGTCTTCACAAGGGATTTATGTAGGGCCTTATTTCTGCTGGTTTTCAAGCTAATTGAAGGTAGCTTAGAGCCCAGGGGCTTCTTGAGACCTACCCTGCAGCACTGAAGCATGGACATAACTCTTTATCCTGATGATTAAGGAACAGAGCTTTCTCTTGAAAGAGTTTGTTCCTCAGAAAAATTAATGGAAAAGTTATGGGCTACAAACGTTTCCATCTGATCCAGAACACACAGAAAGTCTGGATATGAATGATTAAAGACTATGGGAAAGCATAAAGATGTTGAAGTGAATTTACTACTTTGTTCAGTGCCACAGATTGTGTGAGAGCTCTTCAGCATGAATTAAAGAAAAGTTCCAGTCATGTTTAATTCAGACATTAGTATAGTCAGGGAGAAGACAGTAATGGAATTGCACAAATAGGATTTCCCATACTGTACTGCACCTTGGATGTATCTGATCCTGTTTCTATATGGACAGTACTATGTTTGTCAGGAAAAGGTGTGATATGGGAGAATAGGCATCTGTGGAAGTCTGCTAATAGTTGCCTCATATCCCAACCCTAACCGTGAGAGTTAATTGTAAAAAGCCTTCTTGGATGTGAGTGGGGATGTTCTCCTGACCTCCATCCTCCTCAGTGCATTAATGAATCATCTACATCTGCACCTTGTTCATATTGAGTAGCAGGGAATTCTGTGGGGCAATGCTCTGTTTAAAAACATACACAGTGTTTTTTAAGGCAGTTTTAAATATTATGTTTGTCAGACTCATCTGTTTGCCCTGCTCTTGGACTGAGAAAATAGTGTGCTAGAGAGCCTGTTTTATCTTTGTTACACTACTTGCCACTCAAGTATATTGCCCATCCCCTCAGTGCTAGGTCCAGCCCTGTTCATCAGTGACCTGGATGAGGGCATCGAGTGTACCCTTAGAAAGTTTGCGGATGACACTAAGATGGGTGGAAGTGTTGATCTGCTGGAGGGCAGGGAGGCTCTGCAAAGGGATCTAAACAGGCTGGACCACTGGGCTGAGTCTAATGACATGAGGTTTAACACGGCCAAATGCCAGGTCCTGCACTTGGGGCACAACAACCCTATGCAGAGCTACAGACTGGGAGAAGTCTGTCTAGAAAGCTGCCAGGAGGAGAAGGACCTGGGGGTGTTGGTTGTCAGCCGACTGAACATGAGCCAGCAGTGTGCCCAGGTGGCCAAGAAGGCCAATGGCATCCTGGCTTGTATCAGAANTACAACTACCTGAAGGGAGGTTGTGGAGAGGAGGGAGCTGGGCTCTTCTCCCAAGTGACAGGGGACAGAACAAGAGGGAATGGCCTCAAGCTCTGCCAGGGGAGATTTAGGCTGGGCATTAGGAAAAGATTTTTCACAGAAAGGGTCATTGGGCACTGGAACAGGCTACCCAGGGAGGTGGTTGATTCACCTTCCCTGGAGGTGTTTAAGGTGTGGGTGGATGAGGCGCTGAGGGACATGGTTTAGTGTTTGATAGGAGAGGTTGGACTTGATGATCTGGTGGGTCTCTTCCAACCTGGTGATTCTATGATTCTATGATTTTTTGTTCATCCCTTCTCTAAACTGAAATAACTACCAGTTTTCCTTGTATCTGAAAATATTTGTGACTGATATCTAAACTTTTAAACTTCTTTTCTTTTTCTGTTTGAGGCCAAGTGTGCTAGTGTTTCGGTTGAGGTTGGATACACTCTCTGGCTTGGTATTTTCGGTGTCATTTCTTATTCTAGTCTCTCTAGATCTTCACTTTGGCTTTCTGAGTGCTTCTCTTTACAGTCACCCCCGACACCCTTCCCGTGACTTTTCTGGTGCTTTTATTTCTCCTAAGAAATGTGAGGAAATAGAGGTGGGAGAGGAAAAGCACTGTGCCTCTGCAGCTTCTGTTTCTTTTAGCCTTCTGGAGGCTTTCTTCCTCCCGTCCCCCGTCCCCCCCCCCATCCCCCGATTTTTTTTTCAGTTTAAGAGTTTGCAGTGATGGTTCTGAAGTAATCCCAGTGCTCTGTCTCTTTCCATTTTTGGCTAAGAAAGCTTCGCGCTGTGTGTATAGAGGCCATCAAACTGGGGTCTATTGCACATCAGCAGTCCACCGGGTGTTTGCTGCTCTCTTCAGAAATAGCGTTCCCGGAGCCATGCCGTGAGGAGCTCAGCGAACAGATGGACCAGGAAAGTACCTTGCTCTCACTGGGTCTGGAGAATGAACTCATTATACAGCCAGTGGTCTGTCACGCGAGCATCATTTACCAGTTGTTGGTGTAAAAAAAATAACCCTGGAAAGAGATGTCTTGCAGAGTGCGAATGCTGCAGTGCCAGCCACGTCAGTGTCGTTCAGTGAGCAGACTTGTTTGGTATGAGGAATGGGGAGGAAGCCTGGAGAGTTAAGGGTGTGCAAATAGCAGCGAAAAGGTTCATAAGAAATGACAGAATGTCCAGCTTTTAGGAATCAAAAAATGTCACATGGAGAGGAGCCACATTTCAAGGCAGGCCCTGCAATTTGGACACACCTGAGGTGAAGGTCCTGTTGCCTTTAGGTGGTATATCCTGCTATGTATTTCCTGAAAAAGCCATGAAATATTAACAAAACACATTAAAAATATACTATGTTCATTAAACAAAAAGGATCAAAAGTCCTCTGGTTATGTTAGACTGGATAGGTAACTGGCCAGCTTTCCGTATTTCTCCTTGTCAAATGCCAACTTGGAAACAACTCCATGCCCCATGCAGGTCTGGCTCCTGCATTGCCAGCTGGGGAGCATCCATGGGGCTGCTGAGCTCAAGCTGCCCAAGAAATGTAGCATCTTCCTCCTTGTTTCTAGCCCTGCTCATCAGCGGGGAGCATAATTTCTTAGAGGCATGGTGCAAGCTTGAAAAACCAGGAGAGATTAAACTCTGGGGTTTGGCCAGAGGAGTTGCTTGATAGTTCTGGGACTTGGCTCAGTCATTGTGGTGATGAGTTGGGGATTGCAGGAGTCCTTAGTAGCTGCTGCTTCACTTACTGTTAAAGACAAGGGATTTTTTGACATTGGTTTAGTCAGAGAAATATAAAAAATGTCCATTGACAGTAGTCTTGGAAAGGGAAAGTGCAGAGTGGGAATGGTTTTGTTTATTTATAGCGAAATCTGTTAGGAATATGGGGAAAATTGTTGTCTGTGGGTTTGCAAGTGAATGACTGATAGTGTGTTAATAGTTTTGAGCTCTCTGCTTCAATAATATCATTGGGAAATCTGAAAATTATTTGGCTGTCTGCATATTCCCAAGTTTCATGCTGGGAAAGCACACAGGATCCACTGCTATCATGTAGGGTCAGGTCTTGCATCCACATGGAGAATCTCAGCAAGTAAACACATATATCTGGTCGGCACTGATAAGATCTCCTGTGTGAGGAGATGTGGGAAGATACTTTAGCTTTGAATTAAACAGAATGTTGTGATTTTAAAATGTATAAAGATGCCAAAAATATGTCCCTACAGGCTACTGCTGGGCTTTTTGGGGAGGTGGAGGGGGTGAGGTTGTTTGTTTTTTGGTTTTTGGGGTTTTTTTTTAAGAACTAGAACCTGACACAGCTGGCACTGTGACGGTGTGTAACCTTTACCACAGGGGAAGAGGCTGGAGGCAGACAGATGTTCCAGTGTTGTTGGCTGTGGATTCTGCATTTTGTGCCCACACGTAGTGCACAGATGGTCCTTTGTAGTAACGCGGCAGCCTCTACCTCCTAACGCCCCATCCCACCTGTTGACACTTACAGTATGTCTCAAAAGGATAGCTGAGTTGCTGGGGAGAGGAACACAAAAAGATACAGCAGCACTTCTGGCTGTGAAACAAGGCAAGCTGTGTTGTAGCACATAGCAAGGAAGCCAACAATTATGGATCTCTCCAAAGCAGGAGGTTTTATATAAATAATACATTCTGGTAATTCACCAGATTGTGGCATGTATGGAAATACAGAGGAATTTTTTTTTGTTTTGTTTTTTTATTTTTTGTAGTGAAAGGGAGCTTCTGTCCTGAGAAAAATTAGCCGATGCTGAGTTGGATTTGGTTCTCCTCCTGCATGCTGAGCTTGTTACAGAGAATAGAAAAGGGCAGAAAAGAACAAATTGATTCTGGAAACCACCTTTACAAGCTTAGCTTTAATCCTGCCAACCCTTCCTATAGAAATGAGCCCCTGCCCACATACCAAGTAGTTGAAGTGGACAAGCCCCTCTGCAGAGGCAGCTGCAGAGTGTTAGCAGAGCAGTTTCACAGTGGGTTTCAGCAGACTGCACCTGCACTGCCTCCCAAGGGGCCATCTCCCTTCTGGCTGACTGGGATGGGACATTTTTCCACCGTCCCCATCTCTTGTCCTTATCCTTGCAGCAGAAGCAGGAACAGAACTGCTGTCTGATCCCTTCCAGCATCGGCACAGGTCAAGTTGGCATCAACCCTTCATCCGAGAGCTGGAAATAAACCTAGAATAAGCTCAGACCTCAACACCGTTCACATAACCTCACTTGACTGGTGAAAAAAGGGTGTTTGGAAGTAAGATGTAATATTGTAGGAACATCATTCACCACACAGGGCTCTACTGTTTTCCTTAATGGTGTGTGGGGAATCTGCTAGGCTGTACAGTGTGCTGGGACGAGTTGTCCCAAGGACACACTGACTTCCAGGAGTGGGATCTCTGGCAGTGGTGCCTGAGAAAGAAATCAGTAGTTAGTGTTTTCTAGGAAGTTATAACTTGTAGTTTTAAAATTAAGCACTGACTCAAGATGACATTTGAATTGTTTTCGTTTGTAGCAGTTCAGAGCAGGAGAGCTGTACAGCAGGGAATTCGTTAGCCTAAGTACTGTGCCAGCCTTCGCAGCTGTTTAAGGAGTAGTTATGTATCATGCAAAATATTTTGCAGGCAGGCACTTTGCAAACTCCAGAAAGTGTTTTACAGATTCTTCTGCAGAGGAAGTTGCCATTCAGTAACATGGTTTATTTATTTTGTTTGTTTTATTTGGGTTATTAAACATGTTTTATTTATAGAGTGTGCTTTCTAGAGAAACATCTGCATATATGTTCTTAAATAAAACACATGGGACACTGTCTGCAGATGCTGGGTTGCAGTTTGTGTGTTGGGTCATGTTGGATACAAACAGCCAGCTCTGTGGGATTTGTGGGAACACGTGGAGGTGTGCACAGTACTCAGCCTTCACCTGAAGAGAAGATCCAGTTTCTCTGTGCTCATGAAGAGAGGTTGTGTGTGGCTTCCTCTGTGCTCCATGCATGGCTGCAGATCTCTGCTAATCCCTTCTTCCACCACACAACTCCTCACCTGCCGGAGTCCTTTCACAGCTCAATTTTAGTGGCTAATCCAGAATGACTAACTCTAGCTGTGATCTTTTTAAACATAAGCATGGAAGTATCCTACTAGTAACCTCGTGTCATAAAAAAAGTGTGAATTTGTGTGTGTGTATGAATTTTTGCACCATCTGTTCCCTTTCTTGCAGCACAGAGTGAGATTTTTGTCTCCTTTGCTCAGTTCCAAACAGGTACATGTGATACTGATGTCCGCTATGACACAGTACAGATTGCACAGATTTTTCCACTAAACATATCAATACATGGGCATAGGCGTATCAGTGCATTGCAGGTAGAAATCTATTATGGCAATAAACACCCTCTGCTTTTATCTCCTTATGTCATCCTCTTAATTAAATTGAAATTCCTAAGTTGTATTCAATTTGGAATTTGTTTTTTTTCCTACTGAGAAACCCAGGTAGAAGGAATTACGTGGATAATGGTGTGGCCAACTGGCAGAGCTGTACAGAAATATTTTGTTTTTCTGGGTAGATTTTGTCCTAGTGATCTAGAGAGCGGCCAGTGGGCAAGGAGAACTTGCTTATAAAAATAATTGCACATGATTATTAATGCCCTGGAAGCTGAAATGAAATATTGCTAATCCCTGCCGCTCACGGTGCTTTGACACTGAGTCATTGCAAGGAAAGGGAAGTGTTGCTTAAGTTATACATTGAGCACAATGAGGTTTGAGAAAACCAAGATTATCATATAGAACAGAAGTCTATCTGTGCAGTAGAGTGAATTTAAAACTCTTCTGCTCTCCATCTGAACACTTCGCCATATAGGCCTGTTTATCTTTGTACACCAGTGAATTTCTCCAAAGTAGATCATCTGCAGAATCCTTCCAGCAAAGTTTTAGGTATGGTTCAAGGCATCAGAAGCCACCTGCAGCATGACACACATTCAACTTCTTCTACAGACTGCTTCTGGGGCATAGGGTTTCATCTATTTGGCAGTCTATGATATTCCTAGAAAAAAGGCTTATATCTGGACTGTGGTCCTTGCAAAAGTGTGACAGAATGCTGGCTGGGTCACCACAGCGTGCAGCAGTGACGTAATTCAAGGATGTTTAGTTCTTTGGAAAAGCCACCCTTTTTGGGTGATTTTGGCATGCTGCACTGCAGCGTTGCAGGTCGCTGTTCCTCTCAGCTAAACTAAGGAAGCCTTAAAGGCTCATGAGTTAAATGGGCTCATGCATTGACAACTTGCAAGCAGTGTTTTAAAATTTCATGTCTTCCAATTGCATTACTTTCTCAGTCATTGCAGCTCTCAGCAGAAGCCCAAGTGCTGGTTTATGCAATCATGGACCAAATCAGGATGCAAATGAGGTCCTCAAAGTGCATGTATAACGTAGGAAAAAAAATTACGTGAATAGATAGAAACCTTTCAAATGACTAAATTTTGTAGCTGAGGCTATCGTAGTTTATTAAGATGAGCTGTAAATTTTATATGGCAGCATAATTCAGAGTTTTCACATCTTGGCATTTCAAATAATTTTAATTAAGCAATAGATTTACAATTTGTTCCACAAGTTATACAGTCTGCTCAGATTATGCACATTTTTCTGTAGTTTTGGTTTTACTACTGTATTCGTTTAGCTCAGCAAATTTATAAAACTAATTAGAACAGAAGTACTTTCTGGATTCAAATTGTAAATGAAAAACAGTGATATAATGTAAAATGATGTTTGCACAGAAAATAAGACCAATGGCAACTCTATAGGTATTTTATAACGTAGGTTGTTAAACTGAAAGCAATTATTTTTATAGCAGATTCTTGGCATGGTCTTATTTATTTTCATGTTTTGAGATGCCAAGAGAGTGAGAAATTAGGATCTGATTCAGTAACATACTCAAACATGTCTAACATTAACCATGTAATTAGTCCTCATTGAATTAATTGGATTTCTTGTTTGCTAAAAGATTTTACTGAACTGTGATGGGGTTTTAAAGCCAGTACTGACCCCCAGATTTCCACCTCATGTACCAGTGCATGTCCTGCTGCTCCCCATTCTTGTTAAGTTTTGTGTCACGGATGGAGTGAAGAGGCTGCAGTTCCCAGGCTATCAGCATTCTGAGGCAGCATCTTCATGCCAGGATTTTTCCTCATATTTGGAGTACTCCTGTCCCCATGTTAGTGCTGACAGCCAAGCTTCGTTACGACACAGAGAGCAATGAACGTGTAACGTTGTTTGAACTCATTTGATGACGTGCCATTGCAGTTTTAAACACCAATTACCACGTTTCATGTGACAAATCTGGAGGGAAAAAAAGATGATCATTTAATAAATTTATTATGAAGGCAAATGACTTAGACATAAATCAGACCACTTCATTAGGGGAGAAACTCAGTCAGCTAAATACAGAAGCAACAAAGGTTAACTCTACAGTCGGGACACTAACTCTTGTGTCATTTCTCCTGAGCTCTCGCGATGAGTCAGTATTGCGGTGGTGCCTGGTGTTGCTGTCCCCAAGTCCTCTGGCAGCAATGGCATTTCTTGCGTCAGCCTAAATGTTAGGAAGATTTCATAGTCCTGCATTTGGCAGATATGGAGTTAAAGACTTGTGTTCTTTTTTCTTGTGCAAGTCTCAAGCACACTGCAATTTTCTCAGTGCCTCTGTGATGTGTGTAGCTGCCTGCTTTGCAATAGACCTCATGGAGCAGTGTCCTGGTCCTGCTCTCTTCCACATCTCTCTAATTGATAATATATCTGTCTCAACTGATACCCTAGCAGTGCTGTGAGCCTGTGACTTCATCTGCACTGCTACCCCATACCATTTCTGTGTTTTCTCCTACTGATCCTTGCCTGCTGTACTTATGTGGTAGCTGTGGCTGCTGCAGGGCAGCCCATGTGAAAGGCATTTTGCTGGACCCATCTCCCACATCTGGGCACCTGTGTTTGTGTTTAGCTGGCACTGTGGGGCTGTTCCCAAGGAGAGCAGTGCATGTTTAGGCCCATGTCACAAGCCGATGTATGCCTCTGTCAGCCCTCTCAATTATTGTCACCTTGTTTGCATCTGTCATGTTATTCTTTTATGCTCTGTGCTTTGTGAGTTTCTGATAACTGGACATACCAGCTGCAGTGGAAACAGAAGAAGGTGCAGGAACGTTACGGCTACAAAGACAAGATGGGTTAATTTTTCAGTGTTCTTGGAGCTTTTAGAGTTGTTTAAGATGTGGTGAAGATTTTAAATAACCCTGATAAAGAATTTACGCATCCTTCTGACCCAGTACAGTTCTGCTCACTGCAATGCCCAGCTCACGTGGGTAGCCTGACTCTCTCCTAACTTACACCTTGACCAGAAACAGGGCAGGCAAAGAAAGGTAGCATGAACACCAACCCACCACATGTTGTTTCTAATGATTGAGAGCAGTGGGTGTATGTGTCAGTTTCCCATGTATTCCTTAGGGCTGGAGTCTGTGGCACTACAGCTGTTGTGCTTTTATTTCCCCCTGTGTTCTCCCCTTTGCATCCAGGAAGCTGAGGAGGCTGTTGCTGTGATAGGCCTGTGGAAGACTTCTGTGGAGATGCAGTTGCTGCCGCCTATCTCCCCCTGAGTTACTGTTGTGGTTTGTGCTAAACCCCAGGGAGAATGGGGCTCACATGTCTAGCCAACCAGGTGAGCTGAATCAATGCTGGATGTCTGGAAATGTATCCTGTGCCCCAAAACTGGCCAGGCCAGGACCAAACCGTGATAGTTACACAGCTGAGTACCCTTGCCAAGTGACAGAAAACAAGGTTATGCTTTGGGAATATCAGATTTTTCTAAGCCTTGAGCATTAAATACTTCTGTTCTCATGGGTATGGCAGGATACATTGCATTTTCCAGATGTGAGGTTGGTCCCAGTGCTGTGCTGCTTTTGCACATCAGTGTATTGCAATATAGTCCCTGAAATCAGCAGTCAGAAAAGATGGTAGAACCATGTAATCACACTATTAGTTCATACTTTTATAAAACAGCAGGATTTCAGAATGTAGCTCTTTTAATGTCTCTTTCAAGCAGATAGTAACATTGAAAAGTATTTTATTTGATGCCCAAGAGACACACACTGGCATTTATAGTGACAATAGAAATCTACTTGTATTCCATACTCTTCAGGAGAAACATTGATAGCTTTATTCAAAATAACGGCATTCAGAATTGCTGAATTGTGTTCCCATAATGTCTGTCCTGGAAGAAAGTCTGTGCTGTCGTGCCAGTCATAGTTCTAATAATTAAATAAAGTCTAAGTGAGGCATATATGTATTATAGTCCATACCACAGGGAGGGGATAACCCATGAATACTGAGAGGGGAAGTGCATCAGGGTGGTCCTGGCTCTGCCTGTGGTTCCTCTTCTACCCTGTTTTCATGGAGAGAAGTTATCACCCACTATGAGTCACTGAATTTTGTGAGTTAGGTTGGCAGGGATTCTTAATAACAAGCAATAAGGAGAGTTTCACATTAAATACGCTTTATTAATCTGTCAGGTAGCTTTTATTTGTTGTAGTTTTTGATACAGTGGTAAATTATCCAACAGTACCAAAGCCTCAGATAGGTGACCTTGTGGTGAATCTTGGCTGTTTCATTTTGCTAAGGGTTAAAGGGAAGCTCATTTCATTTTTATAGAACTCTGAGGTCTCTGTATGAGCTCCAGAAGAAGTAGCAAGATTCTGCTATTACATTAAATATAAGACCTGCTATGTGTTAAAATAAAGTGGAAACCCGTGTTAAACTGGCACAACGCAGAAATTACCCTCATATTCTGAGAGAGGCACTGATACCACACGGAAAATAGTCTATTTGGAGATCATTCTGCTGATATTTTTCTCCACTGTATCTTTTTGGGAAGGAAAATAAGTTCTCGGTGGCTCAGGAGTTCATTTTCTCCCGCTGCTGCCTTTTTCATTGAAGTCATCATAATCCTCCATTTGTGACATCAGAGTTACTGGCTAGCGAGATAATGATGATTTCACAAACTGAAGATTATGACCTTCAAATGAGGAAGGCACAGCAGGGAGGACTGATTCCTAAGCAACAGCCATCAGATATTTGTGAAATATTTGCAAAAATGTCCTTGCAGTTTAAAAAAAAAATGAGGGAGAGAGGGCAGGAGGGAAACATCCAAAAAATATTATCAGCAGAATGAGTTGCCAGCCAGCATTTTTTTTCCCTGAGTTTTCCATTTGGTGCCCGTGATTCTCTAACCTGTCTCATTTAGCCTTAATGAACACGAGACATTTTTTTAGCATGCCATATGTGCTGTGGTCCTTAGGAAAAAAAATGCATCCAAATAACTTATTTTTTATGTTCTGACTCTACCCAATCATAATTTACATTTTGCACAGTTTGATGCCCATCTGTAATGTCTTTACTATCAGAAAAGGTAATAAGAAAGGGAGGAAAAAATTGTAGAACATGTTGAGTGACTGACACAAGAAAACCTGGTTGGAAGAAAATAATTCTTGTCCCTGTGTCAATAAATTACTTGGAAAATGGATTGAAATCCTGTCTCCAGTGGTTGGGCTAGAAGTCCAGCTCCTGTATCAGCAGTGCCTCAAGAAGAACTCCTCCAACAGTCATCTGTGTGTCTCTGGGGAGTCTCTTGCTCTGTAAAGGTGTGGAGAAGTGGTTCCCCCCAGGGCTGGGGAGGCTGAGGAACAGCCCCACATCTTGAAAATGAGCCCTGCCTCTTGGCATGAATTTCAGAATCAAGTCCTCTATACAGGGTAATTTTGCCTCAACTGAATCCTTATTTGGAACAAACTATTCAATGACTGCAAACTCTCCCTTGTCCAAAGCTCCTTGCAGACCTTTTGTCCTGAAAAGGTGAAAGACCCTGAAAGGACATATTTTCCTCTTCAGTCTTTCCTGTCCTTAAAACCACCAGAATCACATATTTTTAATTTGATACTTATCAGGAGGAAGAGGGAAGGCAGAAAACACCAAAGGAAGGTCCCGGATTGCTCCAGAAGCACATTTTCACTGTGTGACTTTGTGCCTGATCAAGTCCAAGACAGTTCCCAGGACAGTGCTAATGAACTGTGAGCTTCTCTGCAGCCTCATGTTCTGCTGAGTGCTGCATGGGGCCTCGTTCTCAATCACTGCAACAAATTATGTCAATTAATTACATTTAGAAAACAATCAACATTTTCCAAACAAAACTCCAACTGTAGTAATCAAGATTAGTCATATTAAGCTACTGCAGAGCCCTAATACAGCTAGGCCAAGGTCTGGTGTGTCTCCAGCCTCACCTTGGCTACTCTGTGGATGGCAAGGTGTTGGAAACAGGAGCAGGGGCTCTGGTGGGGTCCCATTTCTCATTTTTCTTCCTAATCACCTCAAAGATGTCTTTTTCCCTTTAGTAGCCTGAGTCAGAATAATTTGTGTATCCTTTGGTACTGGTTCAGAACTGTTTCTTTTTGATAACATGAGCCGACTGGAGTCTTACAGCCTAACAAGACTCTCAGTTACTGCATCCTGGATTTTTAAAATTCAGAATTAAAAAATTGGTTGCAGTAGTCTGAGTGGTGCTTTTAGTATTTTCCAGCCTTGTGGAAAGCTAGCTATGGTGGTACTATCTACAGACTCCTTAAATTTAGGAATTGATGTAAATGACAAAAAGCAGCATTTTTTACTTACATGATGCATAGAAAAGAAATTCTTGGCATTAGTAGTAACTCTCAGTGCTCCATTTGGATGTGAGGAGCAGTGGGAGGCAGATGACTGTATAAAGGGCGACCTGAGGGACCATTTGGTGGGCACATGGACTGGGCTTTTTTGTCAGGGTAAAGTGGAAAGGTTTCTTGATATTAGATGTAGAAGTCAAGATTTATCCATAGGTCAAGGCCTCTTCCACTCACCTACTCTAAAATAGGGATGTGGTATTTCTGTATAGCTTTGAGACTTAAGAGACACTCTGAGTATAGATGATGTACTGGGCATATTTGAGAACAGTCATAGCTATTGTAAATTTAAGCTTGACCATCTCAATGTTGGAACCTGAAATACCTCAACTGTTGTCATGAGGGCTGTTTAGAGAAGCAGAGAAAGCAAGCTGTCTCCAGGAGCTAGGTGTAATCCAATTTACAGTCAGAAACACAAATATCAATCCAATTCCTCCCATCCCACTTGAATGCACAGCAAACTGCTTGTGATCAAGATACAGACTAATAACTATTTGTGTAAAATATTTAGTGACTAATTTCTCATTACAGATGCTTTAGGGAACATTGTAAGCTGCTTGCAGACAATTGGAAAATGAAAAAAAAAAAAAAAGGAAATTATTGAATGCATTATTCACTGCACATGATTTGACCAGAGAATAGAAGTACCAGCAGTACCATGGCAGGTACCATGGGAACAAGTACATAAGGGAATTGGTTAATCACAGAATCATCAGTCTGGAAAAGACCCACTGGATCATCGGGTCTAACCATTCCTATCGATCACTAAACCATGCCCCTCAGCACTTCATCCACCTGTCCCTTAAACCCCTCCAGGGAAGGTGACTCAACCACCTCCCTGGGCAGCCTGTGCCAGTGCCCAATGAACCTTTCTGTGAAAATTTTTTTCCTAATGTCCAGCCTAAACCTTCCCTGGTGGAGCTTGAGGCCATTTCCCCTTGTCCCGCCTCCTGTCACAAGAGCAGCAATGTGCACTTGCAGCCCAGAAGGCCAACCGTATCTTGGGCTGCATCAAAAGAAGTGTGGCCAACAGGTTGAGGGAGGTGATTCTGCCCCTGTATTCCCCTCTGGTGAGACCCCACCTGGAGTATTGTGCCCAGCTCTGGAATCCCCAACATAAGAAGGACATGGAACTGTTGGAATGAGTCCAAAGGAAGGCTACAAAGATGATCAGAGGGCTGGAGCACCACCCATATGAGGACAGACTGAGAAAGTAGGGGTTGTTCAGCCTGGAGAAGAGAAGGCTTTGAGGAGAGAGACTTTATAGCGACCTTCCAGTACCTGAAGCAGGCCTGTGGGCTGGGGAGGGACTTTTTACAAGTGCATGTAGCAATAGGATGAGGCGGAATAGCTTTAAATTTGAAGGGGGAAGATATAGACTAGAAATTAGGAAGAAATTCTTCATGATGAGGGTGGCGAGGCACTGGCACAGGTTGCCCAGGGAAGCTGTGGCTGCCCCATTCCTGGAGGTGTTCAAGGCCAGGTTGGATGGGACCTTGTGCAGCCTGGTCTCATGGGAGGTGTTCCTGCCCATTGCAGTGGAGATTGGAACTAGGTGATCTTTAAGGTCCCTTCCAACCCAAACCATTCTCTGATTCTATGTATATCGCAAACCAGAATTCATTTAAAGTCATAGCTTGAAAATGCTGCGGTTTGAGTGAAAGCAGAGTTCAGTACTACTCAGTGTGATAATATCTTTTTTGTGTTTAATAAACAAAAAACTCGGTTTGCTTCTTCTATTTCACTTTTGCTAAGCATGCATTTGTGGCAACACACAGAAAAACCCAACAGAATAAATAAGTACAGACAAGTACATGGAGGAGTTCAATTATCCTTTTCCCCTATTGAAACTGCCTTTTAACAACTACATCTTCTGACTGACAGCTTATTAATACTAATTACGTTAGATATATGCAACATAACTAATGCACTGGTACTTTCAATTATCTTCCCTTGTCTTCATTCCTTCCCCTGCTCTCCCATCCTCCCTTTTCACGCCCTGTAACTGCTACCTTGGGCTGCAGCACAGAGCGAGTATAATAGATGTGTCTGACCGTGAGCAAAACTCTTTCATTTCTTACATGGATAAGAAATGCTGCAAGCTCAGATGCGTGTTTGTGAGGCTGCATGAGTGCTCACCGAGGTGTGGTGAGAAGGACTCTTCTAACCCTAGCAGCAGTGGGAAATGCTTTGGAAGTTGAGGAGAATTTCCTCTAAAGATCCTGTGCATTTCCTATGGAGGTTCCACACTGTCTCAGGCTGTCGTGCTCTCCAGCCCTGATTTCTGCATCAATTTTCACAGCTTTTCAAAAGCACAGTGTAAACCCAGTGCTAATCCTGGTGAATCTACAATAGATGTTTTAGTGAATTGAGAAGCAGCGCTGGTTGACCCTCTCCTAATTATGAGCTCTGCAAAAGGACTCTGTTCATTGGCTTTTTTCTTTTTCAAAGTTAGTCACTCATCTAAATCCTTGTTTTGACCAAAGTCCCTGGTATTGTCTTAATTTTACTTTTGTCTCATTTTTTTTTCTCCATATCTAATGAACTGTCAATTGTTTATGCAAATCAGGGCAGAAAAGACATTTAAAGGTTATTTATAATGCCTGAAAACATCATGAAATCAATCATTCCAGCTTTTACAGCTCCCCCTATTCAGCTGTCACTTAGATCTCTTTTTATGCTATATTGCTGTAATAGTTTATATAAGAAGACAGATACAGTTTAGATCTCTTTTTATGCTATATTGCTGTAATAGTTTATATAAGACAGATACAGTTTGATTTTTTTTTAATATAAGCGTGCTGATCGCTAAAACATCTATGACGGTTGACATGGAGATCAGGGAGGTTTTGATTAGGTTTTTCTGATATAAGCGTGTAAATGAATTTTTTATATATATATATGTTTGGTTTGGGTTTTTTTTAAGCTCTATTTACAAAGTAGGCAATAGCATCCCGTAGCAATTATGCTTTAAAGAAAAGCCTGAAATGAATGTTTGTGTGAGGAACGTGTATTTAAAGAAACTCTTAAGACTATGCATTGACTAGTCTATGCAGAAAGTTAGTGGAGATACCCTTTAGGATTCACCAAGTATTTACACAGGGCTCTTACACAGTCAGTGTGCCTTGGATATAATATTTTGTAATTGCTAGAAGTTAGACTAGAGCCACAAAATGAAGTGGTTGTCCAACGGAACACTCAATAACTTCAGATCACTACCGTGAACTTGCAAGCGATTTCCTATACTGGGGTCCTTACACAGCAATTGCTGGGTCTTGCTCCTTGCACTGTTGATGACGAGTGGAGAGGATACCTCTGTACAGCAGGTTTTGAGCTTGCTGTCTTTGAGATGTCCTAAACAGTGATGGAAAGCATTATAGGGGTAAATAAGATCAACACATCCCATGATATTTATTTAAATAATATTTCTTTGTGGAGTAAATGAGCATGTTTTGCATGGTGTCCATAAGAAAGCACCGCTGGACCATGGGGAGCTTGAAATGGTGCAGGAAGTAAAGGTATCGCTGCGTGTGGTCCTGCAGCAGCACCAGAGGGCTTTAAGTAGCCCCTCGTGGGCAGTTACAGTGGGTATTGCTCAGGCCCTGCATGTTTGCAGGATTTTTCAGTAAGAAAGAAATACAGCTGGGCAACAAGTGATGGCAAACCTAACATCCGTCTTCTGCAGAAATATAATTTGTGCTCGCTGGTTTAACCCAGACTTTTGGATCCACACAGCACAGAGAGTACTGACAGCATTTTCCTATGGGATGGGCATGTTTCTCTTGAGATTTTAAACTGAACTTAATTTATAGGCAAAGTCATGCTTTTTCCAGGAAGTGAGATACATCTAAACTGAAAAGGAGTTGTGCCCCAAAGAAGAAGGGTTAAAATCGATATTTCAAATATTGACTGGATGCCAATTAAAGTCAAATATTTCCTAGTGTCAGTATTTTGAGCCCATTAAGCTTTTAAAGTGGTTTCCAGAGTGTGAGCATCAGACTGAAAAGAGGAATAGTGTTCAGTGTTGGGCTCCTTGTTAGCTGTTCTTTCAGTTTCAGTCTCAAAGAGCCAACCTAACATTTTCAAATAGCAACTTTGCTCTTGCAGAGCACCTGCCATCTTCTGCAAATCACACAGCTATGGAACAAAGGACAAATGAGAACCTAAGGTGCAGGAGGTTCAATCCAAGCTTCCCCAAAAATGTGGAGGTGTGGCCGGACGTTCTCAGCGCTGTTCCATCTGCAGCCTTGGATCTCACATCCATAGTTTGCCCTGCTGGCATTTCTGTTCAGTTTGATGGTGTTCAAGGCTCTGTTAATTCACCTATTTTCTTTCATCTTTTGAAGTAAATTAGCAGCTATTTTAGCAGTATCATCACAAATCTGTAACGTTTATTTTGAAAAGGAGGTCAAAAGATTACCCAGATGTCCAGCTGTGATAATATTACCTGCCTTGTAAAATGCCGTAGGTGGTTTTGAATATGTAAAACAAATTGAGGATTACTTTAACTTCCTCCTGATTGAACACAATTATTAATTCAGTATTACAACCTATCAAATAGAGTAGAGGTATCATATTTTTAAGTATAAATGCATAATTCTTTTTTATTATCATGGCAAAATACTGCCTTCAAAATCAATAAAACCTGTTGTGATTATATCTGTAGTAGAGGTTGGTCTTTCTTTTTTTTTGTAATATGAGATGATAGTAGCCTGCATTTATACTCAATGTAAAAGAATGAGTATTGTATGGAAATGTGATTTTATAATATCATACTTCCACACTGAGGATTCCCAGATTTGTTTTCAATCTGTTTGGTGCCCTGCATGGCAGATTGGTGCTACGTGTTACTCAGTGAGCAAAGACCATGTTCACATCCAAGGCAGGTCAATGGCAGAACTGGAAATGCAGTCCCTCTTTCCTAAACTTTCCAGTCTAAAACATCACTAGCAATTTTAGAAATATGATTTTGCTTTCTTTCACAAATAGACAATTGTAGTGGTTTATTGATTTTATATAGCATCCAGTGTCAGCGTTAGAAGTTGCTGTAGTTGGCTTCTCCATGTGCAGGCAGTCTTTGGAAGGGACTTCCTGATGCAATCTGCACTATTTTAAGGCGTGCCATTGCCAGGCTAGCACTTGAGTGGTTTCAGTAGTTTGGTTTCTGCTACAGAAAGGGTCCTTGGGCATTGGAACAGGCTGCCAGGGAGGTGGTTGATTCACCTTCCCTGGAGGTGTTTAAGGCACGGGTAGACGAGGTCCTGAGGGACACGGTTTAGTGATCGATAGGAATGGTTGGACTCGATGATCCGGTGGGTCTCTTCCAACCTGGTGATTCTATGATTCTATGATTCTACTTCAGTGCTGGCTTCTGACTCTTCCCAGAAGTCTTCATTCCCGGGGGCTGTGGGAAGAATTGCAGGGCATTGCAACTGCAGTGATTTAGATGAGGATGACTGACTCACAGCTCAGATTTGTGAAGCTGGAGTGGATGGCACAAAACTGTCTTTAAATCTTTTTCAGCTCTCCTCTCTTCAGGATAGAACATATCATTTGTCTGAGGGGGATGTGGGCATATTGTTTATTCATTGCTCCCTAATCATGATGCATTAGAGGGAGTAGAAAGAAAAGATGGGAATGGCTGGGAGCAACTATTTTCCACCACAATGTAATAATAGTTTTTGGGATGGCTAGCCTCACCAGTTAGGGGGATTCGGACCAGACGCCTGAGCTCCTGTATTAGCAGAGAGGCCGTAAAGGAAATAAAACATTCTCCCAACAGATTAAAGAAATATAATTATCTGCTGTGCAGAATCTTAAAGTGTTTTAACCCCAGGATTGATACAGAAACATCTTTTCCAGTTCAGGTTTCCTATTTAGTCAGGCTTGGGTAATCCATGTTTCCAGGGCAAGATATAAGACAGTTGTCAGTGTAGTCAATGCTATAGTTACCTACTTGCCTGTGTTCTTCTGCCTGTGCTCTGCCAGTGATGCTTCCAACACAGTAAGATCATTGTTTACATTTCATTGCCTCTTCCATTAATCAGGAACAATTTGAAATCGTAAGAGCACTGTAGCATTTCTGTTAATCGATAACTAACAGAGCTATTAATTTTCTACTAATATATTGTTCTTTAGTGTGCAGAGACTGAAAACTTGTCGATCACCTGTGCTATTCCTACCCAGTGCCCAGTAAGGTCAGTGGAGAGATTTCCCTGGACTTAAGTTAGTTCCTGGGATGTCCCAATGGAGATGCTAAGTGCTGTGATAAGAGTAGGAACTCTAAAGCCCCTGACATAGCTGCTATTTTATTACTTTAAGGTTTTCAAAGCAGCCCTAACCCAAATTAATATTAGGGGTCTTAGGGTGTTTAAGTCTTAGGCTTTTTTGAAGATACTTTCTGTCCTTATCCTCTTTGAAAGATATTTATTGGTAAATTTGATGCAAAACTGCCTGTTTAACTAGGAAAAGAAACAACTGACACTAAAATACTTTAAATTGGGATATGATGTGTATATTAAATTTGGACAGACGCTGCTGATGCAGCGACCAGTAATGTACATTCTTCCTCTGCCACATTTATAATTTCCATAGCAGGAGGAAGTGCCTGCATTTTCATGCTCCTTGCAGTTCAACATGACACATTAGTGCAGACCCACCTTTAACATCTGCACCTGTCCCACTGAAGTCTGGCAGAAGACCTCTGCTAGAGTTCTAAGCAAAATGTCTTGTGGAGGGATGTCAGCTGGAAAATTCAATAACTATAAAATTTTACAGTAGCAGAGCTCTGATAATGAGTTTAACAAATTATTAGCTGCAGTACCTCTTTGTTTTACAAAAGTGCAGTAGTTGATGAACTTGTTATGCCATGATTAGGAGCTCATTAGCAAACAAAATTCAAGAGTAACAAATACCTTAAGGGCATGATTTTAGGAGCATTTCATGCAGGAAGGGAAAGAAGAGGAAGAAGAGACATAAAATGTACATTTCTCCCAGACATCCTACATACCTCCTGTGGGACTGGGGACAAAGCAGGATCTGGAAGTCAGGGCTGAAGCTCATCTTATTTGCCAGTGTTTGCATTCGCTTACAAATTTTAGGCCTTTCCATATCATTACAAATGACACTGCATCTCCAGTTTATTTTGCTCAGCTAGTAAAATCTGCATTGTTTTTCTATTCTGTTGTGTATTTTGATGGCTTTAGAAAAAAATAATGTATTGCTTTTGCTATTGCAAGAGGTCTCTTTCTCAGGAAGAGGTTTTTCTTTGGTTCTAATCTTTTTTATTTTTCAGTCTCATTGAGGAAATAGTCATCATAATAAAGCTGCCAAAAGTCTTTCCTGGTCTACTCATGAAACAACAGGAGATACCTTCCATGAAGCCAGGTACTTCATCAAAGTGTTTTTCTAGTTTTTTTTTTCCTATTGTTTATATAGTTATTTGGGTATGTCATTTTCTGTGGTTAACTCTGCCTTGTCTCCAGAAATTCATCCCTTATTCTCTCTGTAATGGATAAAACAATAGGACAAGGAGAGCTGGTTTCACTGTTATCCCAAGAAAAACCTTTCAGAAATGATAATGTGCTTCTAACAAATGAGAAAGCTGGTTATTACTGGGGAGAATTAATCTTTAACTTGATTGAGAATACCTATGCCAGATTACAAGCTACAATATCCATCTGCTTGCTGTTATCCAGCAATATAGATTTATTGTGACATTTTGGAGAAGGAGGAAGGAAGCATATGAACAAAAGTTTTGGTTCGTTAGCCATTTATTGGTAAAGCATGGTGATCGGTCATATTAAAGGTGTATGAAACGACAGTCAGCTGGAATTAGTACAGTCATTGCAGTTAGAAAGATGTGTTGACCATTACTATGGAAAAACTTACAAATAAGCAGCCGCTTTACCTTGTCAGTGAAAACATTGTTTTGGTTGATATTGGAGTGATTCAGCCAGTAGCTGCAGGCGGGAGATGGGATAAAATGTTGAGATAGATCCTTTAGAGAGCAGCTGCTTAGGACACCAGAATTACGCATCCCAATTTCAGGTGGATAAAATGATCTTATCTTTCCTAGAGCTCCTTTTCTATCTTTCTAGCTTGGAAAGGCTTGTGGCAGGGCCAGTAGGGGCTTAGGGCATCTGGAGTCTCCTGCTCTATCAAAGCCAGCTGATCAGACCCAGGGCAGGCAAAGCAAGAACCACCAGGACAGTGTCTCCCCAGATATTGCCAGTTTAGTCTCAGCTCTAGTTGCCATTGTCTTAAGCTCTTTGTTTGTGGCAGATTTCTGTGCTGGAAAATCCATCTGTGTTTTCTTTTCTCATAAGTGTGTTTTTGGTTTTTTTTAAAATTCACTGAGTGGGCTATTCCATGTGTGCAACTACATAGGCTGTTGATTTATTTGCAGTTAAGGATCTCAGAGTCAGGATGTTAAAGCCTTCGAAGCTAACTCCCTTTTCATATGGAAGAACCTTTGGAAATGCACTTTAGCTTTATGACACTGGCTTGGCTTAATTTAATTTACTGTTCACTTAACCGATTATTCAAAATACCAGATGTGACAGACAATAGATTCAGCTGAACTATTACCTTGCAGGCATGTTCAACATACAGAATATGGCCTCCATATGTCAAGGTACTGAATGTCCCCCATCTACACCCAAGAGCAGTCAGTTTGGTTTTGAAAGGATAGTGAGGGTGAGTGGGAGGCAAGGTCTTTGATTTCTTCTTTGTAGTAGCTGATGTGAGAGTCTTAAGCAAAGCTCTCTTGTGTGAGATAAAACATCTAAAAAGACCAGCAGCAAAGGATTTGTCATGTGTAAAAGATTTGTTAGATGTTAGATTAATGTTAGATTAAGTAATTCTGCTAGCAGTTTTAATAAAGGCAGACAATAAAATGTTGACAGAAATATTGGACATCCCAAATTTTTAAGAAAGTGTGTCTTCTGATTGCTGACATTGCCTTTTTGAAGTGAGGGGTTGGGCAGAACGGCACTAGTAAAAGTGTGTGTAGGTCACAAATACTTGTTGACTTTGTGGTCTTTGATGCACTATAACTTAGGGCTGGGGTAAGGTACAGGTACTTTGAGAACTGGTCTTTAGAGGTGGCATTGGCCATCAGGTAGGAACAGAAGAGTTGTAGCAGTCTGCTGAAGCCTTCCTCCCTTTCTCTCAGCACTGCATTTTTCCTTGGAGCAGTAGGATACGTTAAGTCAAAACAAGTGCAATGGAGTTGTAATAATTCCAGGAGTACCTCTAGTTCAGCAGGCCAGAGACTTCCTTCTTATGAAGAAGCAAGTATCAGATACCCATCATCAGTGCTTTTAACGTTTATGGTCTGAGGTTCCTTTATGTCAGCACAGGACCTGTCTAGAGTACTCCTCTAGACTTCTACTCTTAAAGAAAGATTAAAAATTAAACTTTCGGTAATGCAAGAACCTGAACTTCAAACTCCCATGTGCCAGTGGAATGTTAATCTGATCTTGGCAGTACCCAATAAAGTCAATCTGTCTTCATCACTTAGTTAATTTTTACTCATATCTGTGGATAGAAGAGCTATAAGAGTGAGACTACAAGAAGTCTGTGTCACCACAGCCCCTAGATCCTAATATAGGATGGGGAACAATACGAAATAACTTCTATCATTATTTATATCGTGTTATACTTCTGTGTTTATTTATCCAAGACTTTGTACGTAGGCGTGTTCTCTGAACTCGTGTTCAAGGATAGTAGTGCACAAAAATATCTTCTTGTGTGTACATGTTCCCAGTATACTATCAAGCTGTTAATGGGAGCAGTATTTCCTAGGTCTACAGCTAACTGAGAGAAAGGATTGATGTGATCAAAACCATTTTTAGCTCCAGTTTTGAGGTGATTCAGTAGTCTGTCCTGAGGTACTTATCTCAAACTTTATAGACATATTTAAAAATTACTTCTAAAATATTCTTTTTAAGATAATATTTTGATTTTGTGATTTTCATAGTATTTCTGTTGTTCTGCATCAACACTTAGAAAGCATGTGAGGATGTAAAGATTAATGCCCTGTGTCAGCACAGCACTTAACGTGCTGAATTTTATCATCATTGTAAAGGGAGGGAACTCAGATCTTAAAGCCCATCTCCATTACATGGACAGTCCCAAATTACAGTGCTGAGATAATGGCAAGCTCAGCCTCACACTCTTGTTGAACCACCAGCTTAGCCAAAACCACTCTAGACCCTCCTGTGCTTGTTCTGCCACTGTCTCACTGCTAGTAGGCAACAAAGCAACTCTATTAGTGCCACTGATTTTGTTTGTTTGTTTTTGTGGGTCCCGGTAGCTCCCATGAAGAGACCAGCCAAGGTCAGCAAGACCTAAAGGTTCATGTGGCGGCTGGGAAAGTGTGTTAATTATGGCCAGAGGACCTTGATGGAGAAAAGTGAGAGTTAGATGTTCCTCAGGTGGCTACAGAAGATGAGAGGCCTTCCCTGTTTCCTTAAGCATGGACTTTTCAGAAGCATTTGTATGCCTGACTTGTGCTCAAGTTTGAGCTGTCAGACAACTAAAGGGTTTTCCAAACCTAACTCTAATTAATTATCTGTTTGTAGAAAAAATCTAGATCAGCAAGTAAATGAAGAAAAGATGAAGCAAGATGCTGCAGATGCAATACAAAGAACGGATGTGTGCACATTATCACTAGATTATCCCAATGAGTGCATAACTCATTTAGGCAACTGTATCCTAGAATACATTGAGTTCTCCTCTTTTTTTCTCCAGGGTAGAGTGCACAGAACAATTTTGCATGCCTGGTCACAGATCTGACCCCACCGTCCCTGTCTGTCCAGTGCCCTTTAGGGGAGCAAATTGTGACTTGCAACATTGGAGGAGACAGCTCTGTGCAAATAATTAGCAGAAATGCAAATTGACATAAGTACATTTACTAATACTTCATGCCTGGAGCTGTGCTAAACTTAGTAGCTATGAATAAACAGCATCAGCGTTCCCCTCTTTACAAGGACGAAGAGCCTCCTGGTATTTGGGATGTTCCTGGCACATTTGCTATCTCAGTATGACCAACCCAAAACATTTAATAATGTGAGCAGGCCCTCAAAAATTACTGAGATTAATAAATGTTGAATGTTTTAATTTCTAGAGCCTTGAAGGTGTACTTAGCTAACAGCTTTAAGCTTCTCTTTGCAAGTGAAAGGCTGGAAAATTACTTCTGGTTAATGACAGTGAGATTCTCATGTAATCACCTTATTTCAGGAGCAAGGCTTTTAAATAAACTCCAAGAGACTCGTGATAAAACACTAGGAACTGGCAATATTGAAATATGATCTTCCATCATTAAACCATTCACTCTTAATTAGTTTTTATTTGCAATATTGACAGTTAATCTCCTCTGTATAGTATACACGTGCAACTTGCAATGATTGGTATAGCAGAGTATATGTATAGCTGAAGACATAAATTGATGCTCCCTACATAAGATTTCCAAACCACACAGGATTTTTTTTGTAAAATTGAGGTGTCCTTGTATAAGAAGTGTGGGCAAAAGTCAGTAGTTCCACCTCTGACATTCATTTCCTCTGGGTTAGAGATAATGAGAGACTTACGGGAGCAGTGACTAGATGCAGTCTGGTGACCTGGCTAAAAGAAGTGGTGGATAGTGGAGTAATTGTACCTATCTATCAACATAATCCAATTTTTGAATAAATAAATAAATATATAAATATATTCTAGTTTCAACAAGGTGACATTTGATGATGTTCACTAATTTAAGAGAGACTGATTTATGCATGTTTAATCTTCAGTAATGATGACTCCAGGACAAGAAATGAAAATAAGTTCAGTTAATAATATGTGTGTATGTATTATTAACACCTTTACTGATGGAGATGGTTCTCTTCCTGGCAGACAAATGTACAAGCAATTTGTGGAAGATCCAAATGACTCAGAGCTGTCAGAACCTCTCTCTAACTTATCAAAATGTAGAAAGCAGGAATATTTGTACAATAAAAACTCAGCCAATCAGCTGTCATTCAAAAATTGTGCAAAAGCTGTAAGTAAATACAATAAGCAGCCCAATCCTTTATGTTTTAGGATGCTGTATAAAAATTAAATTATGTGTATTGCTATTATTATCATCCCCTGATTGTAGCTGGCTTCTCCTCCTGCTATACAAATATTAAGAAAGATGCAATCCTTGAATTCAGTCTGTGTGCTGACAGACAAAACTTATTGCGAATATTAATGTGCTTGGTCTAATCATCCTGCTATTTTTTGTGTAATTTGCTTGGTCAGGGAGTTGGAATTCCCTCCTAGCTGTTACAGATTCAAGCATTTATGCAAAATCCTCCAGTCTTGAGATTTACAGTGGATTATCTACAAATATTTGAATACATTAGCGCAGCCCTTTAAATGCATTCCCTTTATTTACATTCAGAACAAATAACAAGCAACTTGAATGACAGCACTGTAATTCCATCAAGGAGCTCACGTCTTGAGTAACCACAGAAATAAAGAGCTAAGAGTCCTGTGCTTTTGGTGGAGCTCTGCTCTGGATTTACAGCTTTGTAAACTGGATTTCTTTCATTTTTCATATTTACTCCCCTCCCCCAGTAATTTCAGAAGCTGTGGAGCTGATGATGTGTGTGGAAGAGGAAAGGGCCAGAGAGATGACACACTTTCCTCTCATCCAGTTCTACTGCAATCCAGGAAAAAAAACCCAATTATTTCCTTGTTATCACTGTGTTCATCAGTATAACAGCAGATCAGAGTGAGCACTGGATTCGTGTTATTGATGGAGTGAGGGAGAGTTTACTGTGATTGATGGTGGAGGCTTGAAGAGCTCCTTTCAGTCTGACCCACCTGAGCGAAGGACAGGTTATCCTGCATCTGTGGCTGTTCTAGAAGCTTATGCTATTTGCATTGATTTATGAGGTTGCTGTGCTTGTGCTCAATTGCAGATTATCACAGCACATCAGTGGGTAGATTGATACAAGAAGACCAGCTTAGGCTTGGTTTCTGTTCTGAATCTTCCTCTTGGAAGGGAGAATAAAATAAAACCCAAAGACTTGCAAGCTTACCTCTGTAGCAAGAGAGATGGGTTCCTGCTGATCCCAGAGGGAAAACCCTAACAGTTTCCATGGAATAGTCAATTATCTGTTTCATTGCACAAGCCAATATCTTTTCTAAAAAGATGTATTAGACTGTTTAGCCATTCAAGTGATCCATCTGGCTGAGCATTCTGAGCTGCTCTTTAACTTGATTTATCAGGCCTAGAAGTGGTGTCCTTGGTAGCTTCTGGGACTGTATGGGAACTGTCCATGCATCAGCTTCATAGCCACAGCAGCTCGTGACCTTCAGTTCCTAGCAGGAGCAGAGTCTGTGCCATCTCACTTCTCAGTCAGGGCAGTCTTGTGGCACATCAGTGTGAGGCTGAGGTGTAATGGTGGGATTTAAAAATTGCTGTTGTGGATGAGAGCTGAGGGGCCACCAGATGCTTCCGAGGAAAATGCAAGAAAGTCCTCAGGCAGCAGATCCCTGATAAGACAACATCTTTTCCTCCAACAGAATCTGCATGTAAAACCTAATGGAGCCTGGCTAAACCCCTGCAGCATGAGATTGTGTATTCCTTTTAAATCTTCTCTATTTATAAAATAGACATTACAGCTCTGGTATTCATGTGATCCCCACATCCATCGGGTATCGCCTCCAGTGCAGTTGTGGTGCAGTTCAGTTACTGGATAAGTCAGTTTTTTGTATTCTCCTCTTGTTGCTGTGGGGACTGTGCTGATCTGCAGCTGCAGAGGGTTGGGCACAGCTACGGGTTGACCTGGGGAGAAGGAGGCTAAGCTCCCCCATAAAACGGGGAATCAGGATTGCGGCATATCTGGGTCAGGCATCATTGACAATTACTGCTAAGCACATGGTGAGATGTGGTCCCAGAGCCTTGGATTGCTAAGGCAGGGAGGGAAGCACCCCAGGTTGATGCTGGAGCTGTGCTTAGGAGCAGTGAGAGGTGTAGCATTGAAGGTAGAACGCAGCTAACTGGTAACTGTGGGGCACTGGGAACTGGTTTTATGTAGAGGCAGCTAGAAGGAGGCTGTATGTAATGTTTACATCCTCAAAAGTGGATTTCAAGGCAAAAACATTTACTGTAACACAAGTAAAATCAATGGTGTAATATTTTAATTACTGAAAACTTCAGGCAAAATCCTACGTATTTTCTTCTGGGCTATCATCCAGCTTTACAGCATAAATTCTTTAAAGGTAAATTATTAAATTAAGCTTTGGTTCCCACTTGCTGCTTCTTAAAACTGAAAATTGCTAGTTGGCAGTGATTTCTTCTTCTCGACCTTCCCCCTTTTTTTTCCCAGTGAGGATTGCAACAAAGTTTAAGTATGAATGCATTTTGGAGTAAGTGGAGTTATATATTTAATATAATGTAAAACAGATTGTCTGCTCAAACGCTGTTCATTAAATGAACTGTCTGCAAGTGTGATTTACAGTGCAGCGTGGTCATGTGAATGTCTGTGTGTATTTAATAACTGCACAGTAATAGCTTATTGGCAGGAGTGGTAATTCGATTTTGGAGTTTTATCTTATTTTTTTAATTTCTGGACCATGAAATCTTGCTGTCTGACACACTTTTCTATTGCTTAATCTCCTGAGATTTGTGTAAAGAACAACTTTCCTCCTTACTGAAGATCCTGTGCCTTCCTCTATATTTTTTTCATTGCTAACCCCCCAGTGCAGTTATTCACATAGACCCATCTCAAATTTATGGGGTTGGTACCATAATACAAACTGGAGTAATAGACCAAAATATTGACATTTAATGAGCTAAGACTTCCAGTCTAGGTGGGGATAAAATCTTCCAGGATTGCGTAAGTGCAGCAATTTTCAAGGGTCTTCTGCATAATCTGTTGTGTTGATTTAAAGTCAAAAGTGTCTTATTTAATGTACTTAAGGAACTACATTAGTAATTCTTATTATGCACAGAGACTTGTAAGTAAGCTCTCCTCCTTATTGTTTGCAAGTTTGGCAGGTTAGCACCTAAATCAACCCAAATTATGCTGTACTCTTATTTTCTGGAGGCCTTGAGAAGCAGTTGTAGAACCAAATGTTGACAATTTTTCTTTGCAGTAATGTCCAATGTTTGTGTGTTACAGCTGCACTTCCCAGGGAGATTAGAGGACTGAAGGGCTCTCCTGTGCCTATGGAGAGCTGCCTTGAGGCCACTCCACAGAGTAGGGTGGGAACACAACACTTCAGATGGCAAGACGACACTCGGATTGCAGTGGCAAGATTCATTAAGGAGAAGGGCGTCTTTGCCATGACCTCAGCGGTGCCATGGCCCATGCCTGGGGGCGAGGGGTGGCTGATATGGTTATGGCATAGGGAGGCTACATGCAGTCAGCCAGTATTGTCTGATAGGGATTTATTATTAATTTGCTTTTTTTTTTATCATCCACCTTTGTCATAGTTGTGGAGAATGATGTCTCACAGTAGATTCAGCTCCCGCCTTCCCACTCTTTCTTTCCTTTCTTGTGAGAAATGCACTGCATGATTGCACAAAATATTTTGAGTACCCATAATCAAATATAATTCCACCTTCTGAATCAGTCAGCAGTGTAAAGGCTTCATAAAGGGGCCAAATAATAGCAGGCCCATCCTCTATGTGACAACACAGGCATCAGCTGTCATCTTCTCACATTGGTAACACAGCTTCTTTAATTCACTTGTCATTACTTTCGTGTCTTCCTGCTTAATGGAACACTATTGTCCCCATAAATACAGGTCTGAATCAGCTAATTATTCACCCGAGATTAGAGCTTGAATCCTTGCTTTGAGGCTAGTTCTACCTCTGAAATCATACTATTTAAGATTTTAATTATTTTAAATCATATACAAGTGGTTTCCTTTAAGTGTTGGAGCCAGTTAGTTGTCAAATGTAGTTGGGCAGTGCAGATCTGATGCAAAAAATATTCTTTTTTAAAAATATACTTTAAAAAAAAAGTTTGGTAATTTCTGAACCTGAAACCAGCTTGATGATGCTAATGGGAAAGAAGATGATGCAGAAAGATAACTAAAGCAAGGTTAATTTATGGGGAATTTCAGTTGGGGAAGAAATTTTTACAGCATAGAGGTTTCCCCTATCCCTGCAGCAGTGACAGTCAAACCTAAGGGCCCAATAAAAAAAATCAACAGATGACTTTTAGTTAATAGTAGCTAACTTTGGCTACTATGTGTAGGACTGTATACCATTAATGTAAACCCACACACTATGCAGATTGCCTCTTGTATCCGGTATTATTATAGTAACTGGAAAATTAGACAAGCAAGGGAAGAAAATAAAACTGGAGAGATTGGAGCAAAACCAAGCTTATGTGGATGTCTGCCAGAAGTGCATGAGACACTGGTGGCTTGGGTGGAATTTGGTGACCTCACTGTAACTGTGCAAGGATTTTAAAGGTTTTCTCCGAGTTTTGTGGGGATTTTTAGTTAAAAGAGCTGGTAATGAGAGACACAGAGGTTGGGAGAATCTTATGCTGCTCTGTGTGCTTGTGCAGTTTTATCAGTCTTAGCTTCTTTCCTTTATATATGTGTATGTTCATATCTTATCTCTGTACCATAATAGTATCTAGCCGGCTACATAACTGTAGGGTGCCTGTAAATGCATTATCTGTATGCTCAGAAGTTTTGTATCAGATAAGGGAATGCAAACTGCAGAAGCCTTACAAAAGTGACACCTGCATTAGGGAAGTGAGGAACCTGACTATATTTCTACTGCCTAAGCTGTTACCACATACGGAGTCTGTCTTTGAAGAGTTCTTGTCCTGTTAACTCTGGCTTTTACTATTCCAATTGATACACCACAAGGTTCAAAAGCATTATGGCTGTGTAACAGCACCAAAGACAGTGGTCAAAATCCCCCACAGCCACCACACTGGCAGTGAACCCCAATTTGCAGTGTGCTTTCTACGAAGCACATGTTGATGCCTTCTGACATCAAATCAAAGTGCTTCTGTTTACCAGAATGCTTCTTTGAATGAGAAGCATAGGAATGTCTCAAAGTTGGAAATGGAAAAGAAAAGTGAAAATTCAAAAATTTGGCTTTCTGAGTGGAGGGAAAAGTTCTGCATGGTTTGCCTTTATTAGGCTGTGGGCTAGTGCAGACACGACATATCAGAGGCCATCAGAACTGCTGGAACTTCGAATGTGTGCAGTAAACACTATCACATAAAATAACATCCTGGTACCACTTGCCCTTTTCCCTCTTTCCCCTTTCTCCTTTCCCTTTTCTCTTTCCCTTTTCCCTTTCTCTCCCTCTACCAAAAAAGTCCAGTGTGTCAGAAAACAGTTGGCAAATGCTGTGACAAAGGCACTTTGAGCTTGGGGAGGGCCGACTGCCCACAGAAAATGGTGTGGAGAAGACCAGGCTGCACAGAGGGCTGTGCTCTGCCTGCCCAAAATGAATTTTGTCATCCAAGGAGGAGGGGAAGACCATCTGCATGAGGCTTAATCATACTCACATCAGCTCTTTTATCTTAAGCTGGTATTCTGTGTTCACTGCTTCCCAATGTGTCATCCAGATCTTCAGAAACTGCTGAAATTATTAATTTGATCCTCATCTTTAGGCTTTTTCCTGTTTTTGTTGACACTGCTGTGAAGCCCGGACCTGCTTCTGCATACATTGCCAGTAATAGGTACTTGTTCCCAGCTAATATTTGATATTTGTTAGAGAGTGCCTTTGAATCCCTCCCACAGCCATCCGTCCTGCTGTTGTTTCCTATCAGTCATCATGAATAGCACAGCCACAGACCTGGTTTGTTTTCTAACTCGTTGCAAAATAAATCACTACCACAAAAAAAAAATCTACCAAAAAAGAAAAACAGAGCAAAGTAAACACAGACCTGACATTTCTTGCTCTTGTGCTATTGATAAATGTGCTCTCTAGTTATCCCTAAAAGGCTGTTGTATGTACTTATGCTCTTGGTGCCGCGCCAGAACAAACCCCAAACCATTCCTCCTCACTTCTCCATATCTCATCTGTTGGGCTTCACAAGTGTTCTTATCTTGATGGAATTGGTTCTTACAATCCAGAAATTGTATCAGGGAGCTCTTGCATATCCCAGGCAATGCTTTAGTATGCATATTATAGCACTGCATTGTCATATGTTACTATAAATAGCTCTCACGGAGTGTCCATATTTCTGCAGAGATTTGCCTGTCAGCTCTTAACAATGGTAGTCGTTCACAATGGGAAAATAGAATACCAACTCCATCAACCTTTGACAGACTAATAGGGGTTATTTGACTTTCAATTTTTCATTATCGGGTTTGGCAGCCACAATCGTCGTGTTGAAAAATACAAACTGATCCGCACTCCAACAAGAGAAAACGCTCCTCGTCCTTCTTCTGCGAGTGCCTGCGATGCTTTGGTATGTGGTCAGTGATAAAACAGTGCATGAAACCAGTATGCAATGTGCCAGAAGTTCAGAAATTCCAATACTGGCCTCTCTCTCCCTGCTTTTTGATGGATGGAGTAGAGTAAGATGATCTTGTATTGCTGTGAAAACTCCACACCTTACTCTGACAAAAGGGTGCTGCCTCTGTCGTGAGGGCTGTGAATGGTCTGATCGAGACTGTAGCATTGAACTTGGGCACATCACTGTTCTTTTGGCCATGGCAGCTCCTCAGTATGTCCCCTGTACTCACACTGTCACCCACCGTTTGCTACATGCTCCTGTAGAAGCTGCTTTTTGGGGGCAAGTGGCATTTGCGTTAGGCAGCTGTTCTGGGCTGTGCGAAAGGTTAAGCACTCAATAAACATTTCAAATTTAGCTCAGATATCATGGTGGCAAAAAAATGACACACCAGAGTTGGAAAAGCAAAGCCTTTTAGTTTGTCTGCAATGTGAAAAGGTATATTTTTACACTAGGATAACTGTCTTGGTATAAAATTTGGCAGCAATAAAGGATAGTGATCTACTTGAGGTCACAGCTTTACCACAAAGTAAAGACCAGCTACATAGGCCCTTTTGCAGGACCCAAACTGGCTATTTAGCAGAAACAGAACACTACTCTTTTTCCTGGAGAAGACGTAGGCTACATGTCACACATTTCAGTAGCATCCCTTGTGTGCAAAGGTCAGTTCCGTAGGTGCCCAGGCCCTGTCAAGCAGTTGGTTGTCAAAGCTGAGTCAGAATTTGGAGAAGGAAATGTATCATAAATAATAGGTAGCTTGAAGGTTTCCATTATACAGATGGAAGGGGTTAAACTGGAATCAAACAACCTACATAGTTGTCCCTGAAGAAAACATGAAATCTGATGTGATTTGGTGGTATCCAGAGCATGGGTGCTCAGTAGCTTTTTGAATATTAGACTTCCCTCTGACAAGTGGCCTGTAAAGGCGCTCTAACCTCCTGCTGAGTACCTACTGTCACAAAATACAACACCCTAAGAAAAAAAAGTAAAAATGCATTTTCAAGTAGTCAATGTTCCTCTGGCTTCTTAAGAATAAATACCAGTAGCAGGTAAGTCTTACAACATGAACCTCCACCTAACTCAGTAAGATTAAGAGGTGGCTGCCTGGAGGACCTTTATCTATTATCCAAACTCTTAGTGGCTTTATATTTAAGGGCCACACAACACATTTAAATATAGATGACTGCTTGACTCCGTTAGTTCAGAACATGGTCTAGCACAGGCTTACCATTATAAATTGCAAGGGCTTAACCTTAAAAATCACAAATAACAGGAAAACCTGCTTTAATGGGAACCTTAGTCTAAGGTACTCAAGGGCCATCCTCCTCTACAGACAACAGTGGCGTAGCTTAGTCCCAAAGCTTAGAAATGGAAAATTTCTTAGTTTCTTTTAACTCTGGCATAGCAGCTACAGGGATTAATTGAACTCATGAAATCTATTGATTTTCTGTAACTGTTATTAAAAAAAAAGGCACTTTGCACCCTGTGAAAGGGATGACTATCGCTAAATTGGGTGCAATAAACCAACAAGGCTCTGTGGTCTGTTGAGAAACTCAGAGTCATATTAGTCTCCTGATTATATTTCAGAGCACAGAGACTTCTATGATATTAATGAAACTTCTGAGATTGTCCTGTGGTACCATCAGTATCATCTCAAGGAAGAAATACATCATGCTCCCCACTTCTCTCTTGTGGATCAGCAAGAGAGATGCTGACTTGCTGGAGAAGCCACCTAGCCTTGCCAAAAAGGGGTTCTGCAACTGAAACCTGTTCAGCATAAAGGCTTTTGCATTCTGTGTGATCAGATGCTTGAGGAATAAATGTGACAGTTATCTTCTGTATCTCCATGTAAACTCCCATGAGCACATCAGGAAAATTAATTTCATTTTAGAAGATTTTAAGTATTCCACTTGAGATAAGACATTAATTTCTTTATTGCTGATGTCCCTGCTGATAGTTTAGTAAGAGGAAAGCTGCTTTCACCCAAGCAACACAGCAAAGTCCTCTCAACTCAGGCCTCGGATAGTTTCCAAGAGCTGCATGTGTTAATAGCATTGAATAAATTACCTCCACTAATAACAAGAATGAAACCAAATAACGTGGTGTGTTTGGGTCTCCTTCTTCCTTATCACTTCTGTTGGTAGATCTGTAGCACTGCAAATAGATGGGTACAGAAGCATTAGTTTTCATTTTTGAGGACACTTACGTTTCTATAAAGTCCAAGTTGTGTTTTAAGACCAGACCAAAATCCAAAGACAGGATTGTAATGTTTTTCATCTGAAGTTATCTATTTTTAAATGTTTTACTTATGTATATTGTCATCTTAAGTGGCATGTGGTGGTGATGGCAGCAACATATATTGCTTTAAGGCTTTCTTACTTATTTCAGTGATGAGATTATGGATTGTGTCATGTCTGCTAAACCAGGTAGTTAAATAAATCACATACCCTCTTCTCTATAAGCTAACAATTTATTGAGTCCTTTAGTAGTGCTGTGCATGTCTATATATAATGAGCAAATTCTTTTTTGCTTTCTGCATTAACTAGAAGGGATTTTAGAGCATACCTATTAAGCTTGATTTTGCAGATCACTGAATACATACCATTTTTTGTTTTCTATGTTTCGGGGGAGGTTTTTGCTGAGCAGTTGTTAGGTAACTTAGCTAATGGTTTGAAAGTGGTTTGCAAATGAAAAAAGTACTAAATACTTGGTTGGTGGTCGCAATGTAACTAACATTTTACAGAGTAGTTCTATGCTGTCTGTCAGGCAGCAGGAGGGAGTCTACAGCCAATGCGGAGCACACAGCTGGTCTGGAGTCCACAGTTTGTCTGTGTGTTTTCTGAAAAAACAGGTCAGTCTTTGTTTTAAAGTTTTCCAGTTTGTATCTCTATTGGCCTAGGTTAAAGAGTGCTGTTTTATTTTATTTAATTAGATCTAAAGCTTAAGAAAGGCATAAATATTTATGAAGATTGAAGGCATTTCTTTTCGTAATTCTGCAAGGCCTGAGTGCAGGCTTATAGCTCTCACTGCGCATAGCCAGAAGTGAGTATACCAAGAGCAACAAATAGACTTCACTTATGTTTTAGCACTCCTGATAGAGTTTTGTGTGTGTATATCTCCTTCAGAGGAAACATTAGCCCTTCAGGACAGCAGGAATTGGAGTCTGTTTTTAAACATTCCCTTTTTGAACCATTTAAGTGTAGGGAGCCTTTCCTATTTTTCAGCCCGCTGTTGGCAGCAGTGCCTTTGCAGTTTCAGAAGATGCCCCTTTTCAACATGGCAGGTCATGTCATAGTTGAGAAACATGACAGTGCTGCACAATTGTCTTGATTAGATGGATACCAGAGAGTCAAAGGCTTAATGAGGTGCTCTGGTGCATAATCATCATCACTAATGGGTACTTGCTTCGAGTGCATTATACAGCTAGGATATATTGCATCCTGCCCTCTTTGGCTGTAAATAATACTTGCAGTGTTGCATGATTTGTTGACCAGATGAACCAGCTATCAATGGAAACCTTTAAAAATCATCTTTATTTTAAATGAGAGCCTGTGTATTTTCATACAATACCAATAGATCTGCTTTTGGAAACGATGTGAGGAGGATGTCGGAATTAGTTTATTTTGCCACAACAAAAATGACTGTGGTGCTTGACTGAGCCTGTATGAGGCTTGAGTAGGCTGCGACTTGGGGACAAGAGATGGGAGGAGAAGGACTGGGAAAAACTTTTTTGGGAAGAAGAATGCTGGTCATATCATGTCACTGATGCAATAAAATGGATGTAGACAAGGAAAAGGCCTGCGTTACTGTGGGATGGAGGCTGACAGAAGCCTATCTCAGTGACTGAATTGTCTTTTAACTGACACTCTGTTCTTTTGGTCCTGCATGCCAAAAATGATTTCTAATGACAAGTGGGGAGTGAATTTGGTGCTGGGTGGAAGGAAAGGGTCACTGGGCATTGGAACATGCTGCCCAGGGTGGGGGTTGAGTCACCTTCTTGGAGGGGTTTAAGGGACGGGTGGACAAGGCGCTGAGGGACATGGGTTAGTGATTGATGGGAATGGTTGGACTCGATGATCCGGTGAGTCTCTTCCAACCTGGTGATTCTATGGTTCTATGAACCCTTTAATTAAATTTCAGGCTGTGACTATCCTGTGGGGTAGGCTTAGCCATGCCATTATCCCTGTGCCCTTCTGGCAGCCTGGTCAGATGGTGGCTCCAGAAGACTGTGTTCAACTCTTCCTTTGCAATAGTGAGTTGGTAACAGAAAACACTAAGGCCGACTCAGGTTTAATTACCATTAAATTAAGGCAGCAGCTAAAGCTTTAAATTGCATATTCTAAATGAAAGGAGAGTGGATGCTAAACTTAATGACCCAAAGAAAACACTCAAGGCCAGAGGTTTTGGAATGGGGATTGATCTAGGGACCTGTGGTTTGTAAAGCTAGAAGGGACCAGTGTAGTAATCTCCTCTGACCTTCTGAAGGCTACCCTGAATTAATTCAGCTGGATGTCAGAAAACATCCATTTGTGAAATACAGATTTACAGTGTTCAAGAATGTGGCTTAACTCTCAATGAATCATTTCCAGTTGTTAATTACTTTCACTATTGTAAGTCAGCATCTCATTTCAAGTCAGAACTTGCCTACCTTAATTCCCAGCTACTGGATCATATTATAGCTCTGTTAATTTCATAGAGGCTTCAATTATTGAACTTCCATGTCCCGTGTAGGTATTAATAAGCTGTGATCAACTTGTGCCCTCTCCTTTCTTCTGATAAACTGAATATATTGAGTTCTTTACTGTTTGCACTTAACATGTGTTTACTATTCCTTTAATCATTCTCGTGGCTGTTTCCTGTAAGACCCAGCATGGGGACAACACTGCTACATCACTGTTGTAATTGCACCAATTCACATTAGCAGTGTGATATAATCTTTCTATTCCTGTGTGGCCTTATTCTGCTAACACGGTCACTGAATGTGATATCCCTTTTGCTACAATGGAAATGCCTGGTCATGATTTTCAAGTTTTTTAGCCCTGGCTTCCCAAAACAGACTTCCCAACCTATAAAAGTCTTGTATATTCTTTGTTCCTAGGACTCAGTTTATCCTAATTAGGATTTAGGACTCATTCAATAGCTGTACTGCAGAGCACATAATGTTTGCTTGTGTTGATCTTATCAGGTTGCTTTGAATCAATATCTTCTCCACTTCATTATTTACCACTCTCCTGATCTTTGTCAGTCATTTGACATTTTTATCAAATATTGTTTTCGTATTTTCTTCTAGCTTGTTGATAATAATGTTGTATAGCTGAGGGTCAATTACCCAGAGTCCTCGCAGGATCTCATTAGAAACACCCACCACTCTGTCATTCTTGTGTGGTGTGTCTGAAACACAGTAAAATCAAATTAATTGATTAGTGAAGTAATATAGGAAACACTGACAATTAGGAAACGGCCACATTATAGTGTTGTGATGGTAGAATTTGATGGCAAATAATTCAGTGGCATTGTCTTTTATAAGAATTTTTACTGTCTTAGTAGAGAAAATAACCTGTTATAGTACAGTTTTTCTGAACTGGGAGTTTTTAGGGTGGAATTATTATATTGGAGGAAGCTTCATTATTGACATGGAAAGGATTTTTAAAAGGTTGTGGTTTGTTTCAGTTTATTTTCTTTTTGGCCTTGTTTTTGCCTGAAGGAGTCAATATATATTCACCTGTGTAGGCAGAGCTGTGCTAACAGGAGGTTGACAAAATAGCTTGTGCAGTCTGATACTAACACTGTCTTCTGAAGTGGTTTGCATTGTTATTGAAGTGTAGTGGGCGAGGCTAGTGAGTTACCTTGGTAGAAAGGGAGATTTCTGAGTATTATCTAAATAGAAGCAGGACAGGCATCACAGTGAAAGTTCAGCGCAAGCTGGTGGGTGGTTGTTGAGTTTGGGGGAAGACACAGCATTCTTTCTTCAAATGTTAATAGAGAAACAAGAGATTTCCCTTTTATCTTTTGAGTAACTGAAGAAACAAGTTTAAAGCAGAGATCTTCCATAATTACCATGTACAGCCAATGCAACTAACACAGCGGGGGCCAGCAAACTTCACAAACAAATTAATATGATTTCAGATGAAGTCCTTTATTAAGGGTCAACTCATTGTTTATATAGGACAAGCAGGCCAAAACCTCAGGTAAACATTGATTGGTCACTTCTGGTCTAGCAACTAGTCTTTTTTGGCAACCGCCCATCCCACATCTCTTTGTTGCTAGCTCGCAAACTCCTGCCCCCATCTGCAAGTTACTTCATTATCATAACACAACAATGTCATTTAAAACTTTTGTGACTTTCCCAACTCCGCCCTGCCAGGGCACTTAAAGAAACCATTAGCAACATGTGACCATCTTCCTTCTTCTGTAGCCCGTCCATGCTCCCAAAACTGTTCAGATCCCTTTTGCATTTGGGCTCAGAGAAGCCTCCTGCCCAACCACTCATCTGCTGTGCCTGCTCCTCTCCTGTGAGCCAGGACGGGCTGTTCTTGGGCAGGCTGGTTCCCTGCTGTAGCACTAGGATCCATGTCCCTTGGCAAGTCCCTTTTTTGCTTTGTGAATTGAGGCTTAGCTATGTCACAAAATTCTTCCCCCTGATGGGCTCAAGTGAAGAAACAGTGAAGAGGTATTCTGTCAGTGTAGATATGTAAATAAACATAAGCCAGGCTGATGGGCAGGGTTTTGTCAACCTCATTGCATTTACATCAGAAACTTTGCCTACTTTAGTCATGTAGATTATAGGATGTGATTTTTCACGCTCTGTACTATCAAGCCAAACCTAACCAACAAAGCTTTGTTGCCTCAAGACTAATGAGGTTGTAAAACTCTATCCATAAAATCAGAATAATAGTATTCTATTGCATCACAAGATTGCTGTGAGTACACATGTATATTCTACACTCACATGGCCTAATGTCATGTGCTACACAGAAAAAAACTTCATTTATTAACGTGAAGGGCAAGTGTATGTGTGCATGTATATATATATTGTACAAGGTTACAGTTAAAACTCTAAGGTTCCTCTGGAGCGTGTCCAGAGAANGCAATGGAATGGTCTGCCCAGAGAGGTGGTTGACTCACCTTCCCTGGAGGTGTTTAAGGTGCAGGTGGATGAGGTACTGAGGGGCATGGTTTAGTGTTTGATAGGAATGGTTGGACTTGATGATCCACTGGGTCTCTTCCAACCTGGTGATTCTATGATTCACCTACATCTTGCAATGTAAATAGAGAGGAACACTGATACAGTTCATTTTATCAGTGAATAACATCAGTTATTGCTGAAATCTTCATTTGTATTTTCATGCAGTTATCTGTTATGGTTTCTTTCATATGCTCTCATTTGTTTAATTAAATTATGTTTGGTCTTTTCCGAGTCCTTTTTGTCCCTGCTTGTTGTGGACATTTATTAATAGTGTCACTTGGTTGATAGTCTGTTAATTTTAATCTTGTCTGAATTTGATTATCTTTATATATTTACACTTCAGAGACTTTTCCCTGAATTCAGAAGGACTTGTTCTTTCTTCCCACTGTTATGCAAGGGAAGTTGTCATGTGTACTCTGTGTAGGTGCTTTAATGGCACTAATTAATCAAGAAGCAGTGCAACAGAGGAAGGAAAACATTACAAATGAATGCAGCCAATTTATATGCAGAGTACCATCCCTGACCCATACTGGTAGTCTGAAGGGACAGTCCTTACTCTGGCATTACCTGCCAAGCAGAATCGAAGTACTCAGGAGTAAGGGCAAATAAGATCACTGACAAGCGATTAACAGCTATTCCTTGGCACCCGTCCCTTTTGCTTTAGGTCAGGTTAGGTTTTAAAGCACTAATCTACTGCTTTAGGTTTCTGAAGTGCTGTGATAGCAGCACAGTAAGTACTTAGAAACCCAGTCACTTCTGGACACGTACAATGCAGTTCAGTGTAGTAGCATCATGTCAGTGTTCAAATGGGGTTTGTCAGCTCTCAGGTGTCTTGTTTTTTTCTTGGGGCATCAGGTCTTGATCTCTCAGCTAGCTTTGCTTTTATAGTTAGTGGAGAAGAACTTGAAATGCTCAAAAACCTTTCTGCAAACCAAGAGATGAGTATAAATATAAACAGTGGGATGCATTAATTTTTAATTCCATGATCACAGATCATTCTTAGAAGGGCTGAAAAAAGGTTGAAGGGAGAGCCCTCCCAGGAGGGCAGCTGTGGGGGCGGTGAGTGAGCTGTCCACCTCTATGCTTACAGAATCCCTTGCAAAGAGAGTTGGCTCTTGAGCTGGACTGTGAGCAGGGAGGGAGACTTATCAGGGGCCTGGCTTTTTTTGGAAACTGGTGAGTGGTTCCAGGAGCAACTAGAAATTTGTCACGATGTGGAAATGGAGCAGAGAATGTTTATGTTTAGTTTATTTGGAATTTGCTTGAGGGTAGCCTGTAGTAGGCGTGATCTCTTGCACAAGATGGGGAAAATCCCTTAGGTAGAAATTGGGTTTCTGATACTTTAAGTACTTTGGCCACCAAAGAACGCAGATAGAGCAAGGGACACTTCATTTAACTGGTTTTGAATAAATACAGATATTTCTCATTGCTTAACACTTTTTAATAGAAATGGCATGGGTAGTGGACTGAAAGCAGGGTGTATTGAATGGAACAGAGCCTCTTGAGCAGGAGACAGATTGGACAAAAGCAAGGCACGTGTGGCTCTTTGGTTGTGTTGAATGGCTTTTTGGCCTAGTAATTCCAGTTATGTTAAAATTCACTATTGGTTCTGCTTGATATGTAGTGGAAAGTTAAATAACCTGATCTTAGTTCGACATTAATCTGTAGAGTTTAGGAGTTTAAGTACTTTATAGCCTAAAGTATTGTTGTCCAATTAATAAGTGTTATATTACACCAGTGAAGAGGGTGAGAAGCAAACAGATCTCAGTACCCCTGTCTAGTCAAAGAGGTAATGTGTAATTAATAAGTAACATCATTGCCAATTGCCTCCTCTCTGTCTCACAATGGAAGCACGGCGCAAGGATCACACACAATCACCTTTGCTCATTTTATCTAATGAGGGTGAAATTCTACTGTCAGGCATATTTTCCAGTTTAAATTGTGATGTACAGCAGATTGTTATGCATGATTATAAAGCCTAATAAATTTCTCAACAGCTAACTTTTCCTGACTGGTGGAAGTCAGGAATGAAATGCTGTCCTGATGGGTGAGTGAGGTGGAAGGCTGCAGTCGGAGCTCGCAGGATGAGATTGCATCTCCCTCTTAAATTCTGTTTCAGGGATATGTCACTTGTATCAGCTAACACAGTGGAGAGAGAATCTATTTTACAATTTCCCTATCAGTTTAGGAGCCTACAAACCAGGAGTGTGCAGGTTGAGCCTGTCTTTGTGGACCTGAGCCAGAGGGACTGGGGCTTGCTTGTGCCACAGGAGTGCCTTGAATAGCTCATATAGTGGTTATTGAAGTGAATTTGTTTGCTAATTGTAGGATGGGGTTCTCTGATCACTTTGTTCAATTGTTAGTTCCAATTTCACATAGGCAGTTGATAATCTGTTGAACAATACAGCGTCTGTTTGGGTTATCTCGAGTAGTGGTAGTGCCTTAGGCAGAGCCATGTTACTCTTCTAAAATTAATATGAAATGAACTCTGATAGCAAAATGGGTGAATTAAGATTTGCGAGTGCTCTGTTAGCTGACATCTCCTTGAGTGATGTAATCGATACTGATACTGGCTTTCATCATACGGATCAAAAGCTGTTGCGGTTTTCATATTCATTTTCTTACATCAACAGTCTATCTGCATACGTTGTTTTTTATGCTCCACAGTCCCTGTGACTTGTTTTTTGCTCATAAGAAGGCAGCGCGTGGTAGGAAATGTTTAACACACTGATGATCAGAGGGTGAGCATTAGAGAGACTGTTACATTATGAAGTTGGGAAGGGGAAACAGTAAGAAAAAAAATTATTGTCTTTATATAGCTATTAACTATTTCAAAGATACTTGAGAGGTTTGGGGTCCTTTTAACTCCTTGGAGTTGTGAAAATGTTAATTGAGTATCTCAGAGGGTAACTAAAAAGTTTCTGGAGTATAACAGGTTGTTAAACGGCTTATCTTTGCTTAAGATAGAGATCCATAATGCTAACAAGGGACAGACTACAACTGAATTTTTTTTCCTACAAAGTTCTCTGCATGGACAAGTGGCTTTCACAGTATCTATAAGAAGAGTGGCTCAGGGCTGTCAGATTGTTTATCTCAAGGGAACTGTCGGTGAGACAGGCATTTTCCATTATTGCTTTCCTAGTGTTAAATTTGATTTGTTCTCTTACCTAGTTCTTGCTACAGAGACTAATCATGCCCTGATTTATTTCCCCTTTCTTTTTTTACAGAACCATTTGGAAAGAACACTCCAAATGATCTATTCTGCTTCAGACTGGCACAACTCTGCTAAAAGGTTGGAGCCATTTAAACTGCTTTTTTATTTCTCCAGCTTTTCTCTCTTTTCTGCTCTTCAGGTTATTTAAAACATCAGCAAGAAAAATACTGCTGCGCCCATAATTACTGGAAATAAAAGTTCTATTTAAATAAATATATACATCGTGCTAAGCACTGATTTTCAAGAACAATATAAAACATATTTGGTGTGGATGGAAAAATGAGGGGGCAAAGTGGAAGAGTGGCAGAGCTAGGGTACAGCTGGGTGCAAAACTGAGTTCTTTGGGTCAGCAACTGAACTAGAAATGCAGTTGAAGGGAAAATGGTGGGAATGAAATGGTATCTGTTGTAATAAAATGTACTATTCAGTATATCAGGAAAAAAAACATACCACTAACAAGTCAAACCACCCATATTTGTGAGTAATACTGGCAAGCAGGATGTTGCTATTAGAATAATTTGAATGACCTCGGTGGAAGAAGGTCACTCTTCCCATGACTTCCTTGATTCTTTGTAACTGTATGCTAATTTTCTAAAATATAATTCCTTATCTCTACATACAAATGTCTTATAATTATCCTCCCTTATCATTTTATGTCTTTATTAGTTATAACCAGTTTATGGTCACTTTAATTTTTTGCTACATTGACATAGTGTTTTCACTTGAACCATGTTTTTGAAAGATCCTGTGTGTCTGAGATTTCACCTAGTTAAAACTGGGAATGCTGCTGAAATTGCTAAAATAAAAATTAACAAACATGGATGTCCTAAACTCATTTTGTGCAGCCTTTAGCATGTGTATTTTTTGTTCTGAAGGGCAAAGGATGGAGCAGAGTAAGGTTTTAAGCAAATCATGAAATGGTAACATCATTAACAGAGGAAGCCTGTTAATTGATAGGTTTGAGAGGGAGTAGCTATTTTGGTTCACTGATCCCTATAGATTTATTGGCAAATGCAATCTAATCATTGCTTGCAGTGCAGTTCCAAAAAGGGGGGGGGGAAGCAGCTTTTCAGACCTCAACTTTATTTTAATAGGTTAGACTGGTTGCAAAACTGTGTGATAGTGTTTCAGATGAAAGGACTTAGATCTAACAAGTCTCCTTTCTGTCAAACTAGAAAGGACGTGAACTATTATTTTTTTACACAGAGGGGAAGTAATCAAATATTTAGGTCTTTTGTTTTCATTAACAAGAACAGGAGGATAAAAAATAGATACCAGAATATTCCTTTTGATTTGCTTCAAGAGTAAGTGAGGCATAGCTATTCATTCTTCTTCATTTTCTTTAAAAGATGAAAATCCAGAGTGCGTCCTCCCAGAGCGTGCTTCGGTTTGTTGTGGTAGGAACATTTTCTCTGTCAGCTTAAAATGTCCATACAGAGCACTTTGTCTCTCTCTGTCTCTCTTTTATTTATATGGATGGTTTTTCAGCAGAAATAAGTGCTTAAGTGCTAACTTTCTTTCCCTTGAAGATAAGATAAACTGCATGTCAGTATATACAGACAATGGATGAAAAACAAACAGAATTTGTTAAGAGGTATTTTCATTTACGCATTCTCAGCGCTTGATGTGAAAGTGCCTTTAAAAATGCTGTGGACACGCTGACTTTTGTACATTAAATGAAGACCGAAATTCCTTGCTTTCCAGGAGAGCCATTCTAAAGGGTGAAACTTAGCAATTATACATTGATCCCTCTACAGGAGAGTGTTTTACAAAGATATCCTGATCCCCATCATAGAGGTGGAGAAACAGAGAGAGAAAGACAAAGAGATTTTTGCAGAGCAACGTTTCAGAGGGCAACGGTAAATCCAGGAGCATAACCCAGGGCTCCTGAGTCACAAATGAGAGGTGGTTAAATTCTTTATACAGCAGAGTCTGGACTATAGCGTAAGTATTTATTCAGGGACTCCTAGGACATATATTGCAGTATGATAATCACTTGAATGGACAATTATCCCACAGGCTGTCATTGAATGATCCTAAAGTATGGTTTGTCTGCTCAGCAAAGAAACTGTAAATGAACTAATTTTTTTTCCTTTTGTTTTGAAGATGTTTTTAACTGGAGAAATCATCCTTATGATGTCAGCAGGGCAAGATTAACCCAGTGCATTCTTTCTGAAGGTGAAAAAACACTGAAAATTGCCTTAAGAAAATTACATACCCTGTGCTGTTAAAAAGCCATTAATGCCTAAGGTGTTGGCTAAAAAGGCTTTGAAGTTTCAAATATGCTGGACATTCAAAGGAATGACTGTATGCTAATTATTTTCTTACTCAGATTAGGTTTTGTAGATTTGGTCTAATATTTCTTCATTGTGTGAGAATTAAGCATTGCAGAGACATACCACTTTTTTTTTTTCCCCCTGCAAGATAGCCTGGGCAATTTCTCATGAACAGAGACTACAGCAGCTTACACGTCATGTAATTAGAGGATTAAAATCTAAGTGTAAAAGAAATTCTGAGGCTCAGGTAACAGCTGGAATGAGCAGGTTTTCTTTGCAATGTCTGTAGGAGGTTGTCAGAATTAGGATCCATCTTACTAAAGAAAGGTATAAATCCTGTAGCCAAGGATTTTTCTTGCTGCATTCTAGTGGAGAGGACCTCTTTGATTTAAATCTTAGTTATATGAATGTTGCAGGGGAAGAAAGTTTCTAATAGATCCAAAGTGTATTTCATATATGGCTTTGTGATTCATATCAACACTCTGGCTTGCACCTGGAAGCAAATCGGATTCACTGCATTAAAAGACTGACCAGAATAGTCCATTATTACTTTGCAAATGCTGGACTAGGCAGTGGCAGTTTTAAATCTGCTATTCATGGGAAAGGGTGGAAGAAACCTTGGAATAAATGTATTTTAAATGCATGCCACTGATGTTATTTTCTGATAAGCTGACCTTCATGCTAAGAAATGATGGAAGATTGGCAGTCCTTTGCTTTTTCTCGGACTGAAACAAATAGCACCAAGATAGAAGCTGCTGCATTTGAAATGTATTTGACAACAAAGTTGATGAATAATTATTTTTTTTTTAGTCCTTTACCCTGGCACCATGAAAAACATGCTTCCCTCTGTGAGGAAAAACAACCTTTTGATAACTGGTAGCATGTAAGAATGAAAGCTCAAATATCCTGTTCCTTGGGTTGGATTTACCAGGTTGCATCTTCACTGACCCTATTGACTGGAGCAAGAAAATGTAACCACCTGCCAGAAGTTCACTTCCATTGCTTTAAAAGCCACTGCCCCAAGCTGAGATGCACTGGCCGATTGTCTATGTCTTTCCATTACCCTGCAAATCCAAGGGAAACAGCTCAGCCTAACCTGCCACTGGGCCAGTCTGTTTTACTGCACGTTGTGGTAGATGAGGAACATGGGTACCAGTGCCTCTTTGATTGCTTCCTCTGAAGGAGGCAGTAACTTGAAGTGCTCTAAGCCTTTAGGCAGGTATCTGTCTAGACCCATAATTGTTATGGACGTGATTCTAGTCTTCAAACCCTTCCCTACATAATGTGCAGTAAAAAGATGCACTAATATAATGATCTACATGTGTACGCAGCCAAATTCTTCCTTTAATTGTGTTACTACAACCCATCTATTGAGTTCAGTAAATGCAGAGTGAGCTCTGCCCCAGCACATTTTGATGTGGACTGCTGATTAGCCCACAATACATATTTCACTTTACAACCAATAAGACCTTAACCTCACTTAAGAATAATGACAAAACAGCTCAATTATCTGTTCCCAGAGAAAAAGTCCATTACCGAGGGGGAACCAAAATTACCCTTTCTGTTCAAACAGCCGAGTTCTCTATTACATTTGCATTAAAAAAGGGCCTGAGATTAGGTTGCCTTTGTGTTAGGCACTGTATGAACACGTAAAAAGAAATAGGTCCTGACCCAAAGAGGTTACAGTGTATATTAGACAGAAGTGTAGGGAAAGGCAGTAGCGTTTTTATCTTTTCCTTGGGGAAACGAGGCACAGAATGTCTTAAATAGCAGAAGTGCAACAGAGGTAACTGTGAATGAGCTAGAAAAGTCCATATACACGTGTTATACTGCTAAAAGGTGAGGCACGTAGTGATCTGGTTATTTTACTTCTGGAACTGGGACTCTGAGACATGTGAGTGATGTGCAGACATAAGCACTTATTTGAAGCTTGCTTGGGTTCCTGTGTGGAGGTAGCGTTTAAAAGAACATTAAAACAGATTGTGTGACCTACAGTGTTTCTTGCATTTCTGTCTCCCTTACTGAGAAGCACAGAGCCCCAAAACCTTGGGGGCCCTGGGGGTACTTAGACTGCCCTGCATCGCTGTCCCTGGTGCAGGAAGAATTATGTGCCAGGTAGGATTGCCCAAGGAGCAAACCAGCAATGAGCTATTGAGAAACAAGAGCACCGAAGATAAAAACACCTCAATACATCAATTTTTTTTCTGAAAATCTGGCACCCCATGTCAGGGTGCTCTCTGGGTCCTCTCATGTCAGGCAGTGGGCCCCAGCACAAAGCAGAGCTGCCTTCGATTCCTGGTCTTGCCCTCTGCACCCCTGGCTTGGCTTCCACTGAGGGGGTGAAGCTGAGAAAGAGCAGTTTGTGCTAAAAGAACAGCACAGATTCTTTCTTCCTTTTTCCTTTTCCTGTCACCTTTTCTCTCTCCTGTTCTCTCCTTTTCTCTCCTTTCCTGTTTTCTGGCTGAATTTCCATGCCTAACATCAGCTTTGTATTGCTGGGAGAATAATACAGCCCTGAAGTAATCATTCATTTCAACACCTCCCTATCTTCGCATGTAGTTTGAGGTCATTTTTCTGACCTGCAATTCTGAGTCTTCAGTGAATCTCACTTTTTACTTAAAATACAGTTGTTGGTTGTATCTTTTCTTTTTTTACTATCTTCCTTCCCTCAGAAAATGAACGGGTAGACTCCTGACTTCTATGAATTTATTGGCAAACAGGCTAGCAGCTCATCTCACATGTTTGGTAAAAGACCTTTCACAACTGCTACAGGAAGAGCTGCCCTTAAACAAGAGCTCTGAAGAGTCTGGAGCACAGCCAGATGGGGAAACAAGGTTGTTATTGGCATGATTTTAATCATGAGAGACAATTAGCAAAGCTTAATTATATTGAGAAAGAAAATCAGAGCAAGTGGCAATAATGAATTTTCCTAGTAAATCTCTTGTGCTTCAAAATAAAACTAGCTGACCTATAAATACATTGGAATTAGAAGAGGGGTTTGCCTGTACAGCTTAGCTCTGTGCTGCTTGTTCTGTGAATGTGGCTTCTCCTGTAAGCCCATTCTTTAATACTTTTCTCTCATGTTGTAATAATCCTAAGAACAGTATTGCATTTTAGCCATTTAGATGACATCCTGTGTAAAAAAGCAGCAAGAGGAGGCTGTGGGTTTTTGATTGGGTTTTTTTTTTCTGTAGCTGAACTTGGTAGTATTAAAAGTTAATAGGCTTATAGAACCAAGGATTTTTAAAATACTGCTGTTAGCTAAAATAAATATTATTTAGAACTTAGTAAGTGGGTTTTTTTTTTAATATTGTGAAAGTCTTGAATATTTCCAGAGGAGTTTCTGGCTAAAATAAAAATACTAAATTGAATATGATCAGCCTGAATATATTTCATAGAGAATTTCTCAGCTTTGTGCTAGTAGCCTATAGGTCTGTTACTTGGTGGAGAGTGAAAGCATCTGTTTTACATCAAGTATGCTATTTAAATCATTAAACCTTTTAATAGCATGTAATAATGGAGCTTATAAAACAAAGAAGCTTCCGGTGAAAACAAAGAAACTCCTGTGAGCAGTTTTATGTTAGACGTCTTTAAATGAAAGCTGTCCTTTATGGAGGTGTGAACAGTTCTTTCTCTTAACTTGTTTTAAAGCCCAGGAGACCAAAGTGTCTCTCACTGGCTAAAGACAGCAAGGTAGGTGCCACTTCCCATGAGTGGAGGTGTGAGCATGAAGTGTCCTTGACAAAGTCAGACCCTCTCATCTAGATTTGCATGATGGCAGATGACTGAGGATAGAGCTCATCTCTACTCATTGCACTGTGGGATGAAAGCTGGAGGCTTCTGGTCCTGCAATTTATTTGAGTCTGGATAGCTTGAATGCGTCTCATGTAAGGACCCATCTGTTCCATGGGTGGCAGTGCTGTGTTAAAGTTGTAAGCTGTATCAATTTGCTCCACTTGCACAAATGAGGTTTGCTGTTTTGCAAGTATTTACATATACAATTTCAGTGGGGATTAATCGAACGAGTGAAGTTCAGTGGGGCACTTTCTCAACATCTACGCCCCAAGCTCTCTGTTCTGCTCTCTCATTTGTGAATTGCGCTTCTCCTGGCTGAAAGATAAGACGAGATGTCTGTCACTGCCATGCTAATTTGCACTGCTCTGCATGCTCCTCAGCAGTTTGCAACACAGTTGGATGCATAAAAGAGGGGTGTGCTGGTCCCAGCTGGCATCCAGCATGAACATGTCTGAACCAGGATCACGCCTTCCTGTGTTTGGGGAATTCTCATCGTGTTGGTGTCCCCAGTGAGGGTACTGGGTATTCAATTTGGTTGAAACCAGAGAAGAAGCAAGAAAAATATGTTTGCATCTGGCAGTGATGAGGATGCACTGTGTTGCGTTACTGCTTCAAATTGGCATTTCTGTAAAACTCTGATATAGATTTCCATGGCAAGTCACCTGTGATAAGGTCAGCACAAATTTAGATTGAACTCAGATATTCAAATCAGAGAAATCTCCCAGCTGAGGCTTTACTGTGGAACTCTCAAGTTGGCTCTTTCAGTCTAATCTCCAGGCTTTGTTAGCAGATGGGAGTGAAGTTCTGCTCCTGCTACCCTTCCTAAGAAAGATCCTTATTTTGACTGGCAAATCATATTTCCCCAAACAGAGGAGAAATCCTGAGAAAGCATTTATTTCCAAACCATTTTTGAAACCCAGTTAACTCACTGGAATAATTTCTAACTATTGTCGTGAGACACTCCAGTGCCAAAGCAAGCATACAGAACAGGATTCTTGTTTTTGTGGGAAAGCTGCTGTGTGAGTAGTGACAAACAAGTTTTTGCCTATGGAAAAATCTAATACAACGGAAAGAAAAATATTTTAGCATTTCAAATAGCTAATGCTCTGAGATCAAGTGAAGTTCTTTGCTTTAGGAAGTGTTTGACGGGATATTTTATTAATCGGTTTTAAGTTTTAGCAGTTTAGTTTTACATTTCCATTCATATTGTAGCATCATAGGAATTCAAGATAATATTATTGGGATTATTACATGCAAGTCACTAATAGCAGAAAAGATGTAAAAATTCATTACCATCATTGAATTTTAGAGCAAAGTTAAGTCAACCTAGTTATGTCTGATTTGTGCATAGAACTATATAAGCAGAAATAGCTCAAAGCTTTTCATCTGCATTTTGTTATGTTACTGAGCCAGCAAGATTTCAGTTGTGACAGCATTCGGACAGTTTCAGCTTTGCCTTACACCACAGTAAATCCTGTGGAGCTACATGAGATCAAAAATGGACTGGAAGCTAATTTTTCATCTGCAGTGTATTACAAATATTTTCCATCTGCAGTTGAGAACAAAGTCCCATTTTTACTCTTTGCTTAAGGCAAAATCACACAGTTAGTAGAGGGATAGGTTGATACGGAAAAGGGGGCAGCTTGTGTTGCTAGCTTTTTTACAGTCCCTGTCCAGGGTCAAAATTCTGGAACTGAAGTGAATACTGAAATTATGAAAGAAAGAAAGGGGAAAATGTATGTATAGATCTGTACATCATCGTTAGCTGGACTATTACAGCTTTGTTGACTTTTGTGAAGCTATGCCACCATTTCACCAGCTGAGCAATTACACATCAGGTGTACTAAAAGCACACATATATCTGGGATAGCACCTAATAAAGTCATCACTTGCTCTGGTTGCTGAATTTAGTCCCTCTGAATTAAGTTATTCCATGGGCACCAATTATCTTTCTTTCTATAAGGCTTCCTTACTGACATAAACCTGGATCACATATTTGCAAAGAAAACATTTACTTACTGGGAAGTGTGTGCCCTGGTCCTGCCATTGTGCAGTTGGTGAAGTGTATTTTTCCTCTATAGCTCAAATGATTTGAGCAACAGAAAGCAAGATCTTTATATATCCTGTCTTTAACTAATAGATCTGTAGCCAGTATTTGCCTCCAGCTGTCTTTGGGGAGTGGGATAATTTTCATGCAACTCAGTATGGCTTTTGAAAATTAGGTGAAGGAGAAAGTTTTTGTTGATTTTGTAATAAGAAGTACCCTAAAATATTTGTGACCTTTTCTTTGTAGATTCTAGCCCTTTGGACTACATGCTTTAGAGCTAGTCAGTGATTTTGAATGCTTAAATCAACCTTTTTATTGGTTTCTTGTCTATGAAATGGGAGAACACGTTCTCTTCTATGGAGGTTAATAAACCCTTGTGGAAATCTTGTATTTCATAATGCTGAGTGCCTGGAACAGTCTATAAAGAAATGAGCAATCTCTTTCTTCAGAGACAGTCTCGAATGGTGTGCAGTAAATACAGTGTGGAATTACGCTGTAGTCGGACAGATGAAGTGCGCTTGCATAGCTGCCTGCTGCATGAACAGCCCTCATGGACTCTCCTTGTGTAACTATCCTATAACCAAGAAATAAAAAGCAGTATCAAGGGGCAGCATAGAACTGGGCTGAATTGAAACTGCAAGGAAAAGACTTTCCTGAAGGTCTCAGGTTTAATGCAGTGTCAGAGCCGTGGCTCTGGGTCTGGCCCGAACCTGTATTTCCCTCCTATCTTTGGGATCCTCGGTGGACAAGAGACTATGTCAGGTTTTCACATGAGTTTTTGTTTCCTCTTCCCAGTTGCTGTGTGGAAGACCAAAGACTGAGACCAGGCACATAATGTTGTTTACTAACCTGAATTTAGGGAGGCACACATAGGACGAAAAAGCTTACTACTTACTTATGTTTAGATTAACATAGATTCTTGTAGTAGAACCAAATTGAAGAAGTGGGTGATCAAATGTGGAGCTGTACCAGCAGGCTGGTGTGGATAACACCTCTGGGGATGGAGAAGGACTCGCACGGGAGCAGCAACATAACTTCTCTCAGAATCATGTAGTCAAGGCAAAGGTGACAGAAACGTTTCTAAAAGATTATAGTAGTAGATTTTGTGCAAAGCATTATTCCAGTCTGCATTGAGAGGTCTTATTTTTACTGAACCTTTCATTTCAGGGCAGAAGGCAGACTTCTGCTTGTATCTGTAGTAGTTAAGGAAATTAATGCAAAAGCGTCCTTGCATTTAAAAGATTAGTAGTGGGTGAAAGCAATGGAACATTTATACTTTTATTCTGTTTTTTTTGCCAATGACTAGTAAGTCCAATGCAGATAGAAGAAACTTGCTGTGAAATACTATACTTGTAAGCACCAGACATCTGTCAGGTTATGGTTACCACCTCAGGTTTTCCATTTTTACAAAAGAAAAGAACCACAGCAAACCTAAGAACAGCAGCAAATTCCTATTGTCCTACTATGCTTTAATGTTTAGCAAGGGCTGGGGAGAAGAGGTCCACAGGTTAATTATGCATTGTACAGAAAAGGAATTTCCTTTTAACAGGCTTTTTTTTTCCTGAATTCCACAGAACTTATTTAATAAATGGCTATATGCCTGCCTTATACCATTCATTTCTTGCCCTCTCACATCCTCTCTAAACTAAACAGACTCAATATTATCAGCTAAGCCTTTTGAGAGTGCTTTTTTTTTTGCCACTAACCAGATAAAACAAGAGTATGCTGTCCCAGCAGTCACAGGGCAGATGTACCACTAAATATTATCACCTCCTTATAGCCATTTTGGGTCAGCTCGCACCTCTGGATGGCTTGTGGCAGTACCTGCCTAGGCATCCAGCCACCGTGTCCCTCTCCATGGCGTATTTGTGCCCTTCCCCTGCCTCTAGGGATGCATTTCCTCATTGTGCTCCTTCTGGTCTGTGAAAATAAACCTGAGTTAATACAAACTGTAACTGGATTCACCCACAATGCATGGCATGGGCATTACTTACTTGGGTCACAGCTCCTGGATCGATGTGCCTGCTGGATCAGTCCTGCAAGCTGTAAAACTGGGCAACTTATTTTTAGCGTATTCCCAGCCTGACTTATCAGAAAAGCACTTCGAGGTAACGACTTCAGCACATTTGATGATTGTTCATTTTGAAAGATGTCATTTTAAGAATTTCTGAAAGTTTCAAAACTGCCCTGTGGGAGATCTGTTCCTTGCCAAAATGTCATTTCAGATTCTAAACTACATACTCCCTCATACTTTCACTTTATAAATGTTTCACAGCACCTGCATTTTTTATCATTGCACTTCTGTGTGACCTATGAGTTCCTTGTAGCAAACGTACAAGGCCTGTCTGAGGAAAGTAAGTAATATATATTTTTAAATTAGCTTTTTCCTCTGTCAGAAGATAAAACTATCACTCAATTATTTCTTTCTTGTGCATAGATATTTGTGTTAATATGTTAACAAATTCAATGTTTATAGCGTTGCTCATAGGTCTGTGTTAAAATTAAAGCACATGTCTCCTGGAAAGCAAATGCTTAGTTTCATTTCTTAGAGTTGTTAGAATCAGTTCTTACTTCTTCGGCAGTAGATCATCTCATGCTATTTTCTGTAAGTCATCAAAGTTCATCCTCAGGCTGTAATTGCGAATGAAATCCTGCCTGATCACTTTGCTGGCAACACTACCACTCAGTGCACAAAACTAACATAAAAATAACCTGAGCTAATATTTGCATTGCTATCCTACTTACAATGAACACCATGGAAATGTTAATGGTGTTTCCCTTCAATGAGCTGTCATTAAGGAGAAAGATAGTGAATAAGCGTTCCTACAAAGGGTGTTAGGATGGGAAGGTGAACATCAAATGCAGACATGCAGCTCTAAAAATGGAAATGTTTATTAATAACAACACAAAAAGAGATGAACAGCATGCATAACGACCAAGAGTTGGTAGCTGTTTTCTATTCACAGCCTTGTGAAGCCCTGTGAGATCACAGTAAGGATGAGAAGAAGCAACCCTGGGGAACACTGGTGGGCACTTAAGTGAGAGGAGGGGTTTTTAATCTCTCCTTGTACGGGTCACGTGGAGGGGAACTCAGCCACAGGATTGAGGATTTATTCTGCTGCTCTTGATCTCTTCTCTTGAAAGCCCTTCTACTTCGTAAGAATAAATATTCATTGAAATAAGGGGAGAGGGGGAATGAGAGGCTGAATGTTTGGACTTGAATTAGGGAGACCGTGAACTTAAACTAGGTTTCTCTTATTTCAGTCTCTTTCATGGATTTTGATCAGAAAATTCATCTTGAATCTAAGACATATTTGCAAAAAAATGTTTTAGGTAAACTGATTTCTCCTCAACCTCCCACCATACGCCATGTTTTTGATGAAAAAGTTGTGCTGGTTAGCATGCATAGTTAAAAATTATTAGGGATGGCAGTCCTGAGGGAAATTTGTTCAGTAGTGTGTCAGTCACATAAAAATCATAAGAATGTAAACTCTCCAATTTTCAGTGGGGATGTCTGTAATGTGCAGCTGGAGAGTCAAACCTGCTCCTTCCACCTGTTTAGGTTTTGTGTTTTGGATATTTTCCCTCCACAAATAACTTTTTAGGATTTCTTGGTCCTCAGAGTTCTGTGCTGGATTTTCCCTTTCTACTGAATTGGGCATAAGGTGGCGTAATATGATCTCATAGTTATATCTTCTCTAATAGCTACAAAGTCAGGAACTCCAGGGTAGTATTTCCACCTCACAGCAAGCTTCAATAGAGCAATGGTAGTGCCTCTGGCAGCCTTGGGCTGCTCTGTTAGAAAGAACAGTGCTGATTTAAGCTCTACAGTTAACATTATTTTTAAGAACTCAAGACACAGAAAATCTCTGAGAATAACTGGTCACTTCTGTATTCTCCCCACAGAGCTGATACCGACTATCAGCTGTCACAGGAAACCTTTTCAGGCAGTACTGGTTGAAATTGTTTAAGGTGTCTTAAACAACAAACAAATAATTGCTTAAAATCTAAGATAAATCCTGGGAGATATTCCTCTGTAATTTAACTGTCAGGAGGAAGAGATTCTGGTCTCAGAGGTAAACAGGTCCTGTGGAAAATACGTCATTTTTACGCTGAATATGTTATTTTTGTGATGTTAATAGAAACCCCTCCTTTCATTTTTTTTTGTTGCTTGCTGATGAAGACATGTGACCCTTCCCACCACACCCTGCACCTCCATTTCCCCAGCTCAGCTCTCATAAAGATGTTTTCATAACCAGGCACACCAACAGATTTCTAAGAGTAGAGAAGGTTAATGAGCAATTGGCACTGATTGCCCTTTTCATGACTTGTGAAGTAGGAAGTCCCACGGGGATCACAGATGCTTCCCCAGTCATCCTTTCTGGGCACGTGAGGGGCCACTGGCCTAATAGCAAGAAACTGGCATCACTTTGTTTGCAAATAATGCTCCCTCCTTACCCCACCACTTTCTGGACCAAGCTAGCCAAGTGCTGTAGTGTGAGAATGAATTAATTGCAAGAACTAATGACCCTATGGCTCTTTATTAGGAAGACAAATTTTGTGTTTAGAATAAGTTTTTTAACTAAGTCAAAGAAATAATGAAAGATGCTTGTCAAGACCTTGAAGAAGGCTCCCAGACAATGAAGCAGGCAATGGTACACCAGGAAGGTATAATATTTTCAACAGCTTGTAAGATTTTATATAAGCTTGTAGCAAGAGCACTGACTGGAAAATGATAAAACTGTCTTAATGACATCCTTCCACCAAGTACAGATCTGGAATAACAGAGGACAACAGGACTTATTGTGAAGTCATTAACTAATTTTATTGACTTAAGTTTTAAAAATGGCTTTTTAAACAGGGAACAATATTTGCCTGAGACATGCACTGAAGAAAATTACAAGTTTCTGTTGAAAGATTAATTTAATTTGCTTTCAGTTTGAAATTAAAACATTGAGTTAATGTACATTTAAAACATACTGTTACCAGGAACGAGCTGAGAGGCAAGGCTTTACTGGTTTTGGAGAAAGTGTTTGTAATCTAATGAGGAAATAATTAAAGCCACAAAACAAGAAGGCTAGAGGGAAATGGTCAATGAGAACAGACAAAATTTCATACAGAGTTTGCAGTGAAATTGTGGCAATAAGGGGAAGTTTGGGAAATCTTACAGGAATTAATCTTTCCCACAAACCAAGTTACAGCCAAATTTATTCCAACCTGCTATGAGAGAGAGGAGTTGTGCTTTTCAAAATGAAGTCTGCATAATGCTAACAAACCATAGAACTTAGAAGCCCATTAATGCTGTAAATTAGGAATGGGGCCAGAATGAACCAAAAGCTGGTATTCACTTCCTTGTTTTCTGAAAAATAATAAATTGTTGTGCATAGACCTGCCTGTGCAAAAGCTGCTATTAGGGGAGTCTGTGGTGTTTGCCCACCTACAAGCCATGGAGGAAACTATGTCACAGCCTTGCTCTGAGTTTGCCCTCCCTCTGGAACAATATCCCCATTTCAGCTTTCCTGCACGTGTGCCTCCCTCTCTGCCAGAATTCCCTACTCCATCTCCTTTTGTTCTCATCTCATTAGATTACCTAATAATGCTCCTCTTGTTCATTCAGAAATCACAAATTAGAATAATAAACTTGTTGCTGTCAAAACATGTGTCCAGGGCTTCCTTTTAACCAGAGACTGCATCAACTAATTACAGGATACTTTCCTCAGGGCAGAGGTTCTCCTGACTTATTTTTATTCTGTATCTAACAGGACAAACTCATAGTGGGCCTTGGGGTCTTGAAGCCACATCTTCTGTATTTTTTCATAGTGTGTGGCTTACGTGTTCAGAACTCCTCAAAGCAAGCATTTAGAAAGCACATACCTAGGTGAAGGAAGTTAACTCAGAACCCCTGCCTTTGATTTTATAGCAATTATCTGTGAATGCAAGCTGTGTTGAAGACTTTCCAAATACGTATAGCTTTAAATGGATACAAAATGTCTAAAGTGATGATTAATATGCACAAAATCATGTAACTTCAGCATTATGGATAAGACTTGACATAGAGTTTGCATTCATTAGGAGAAAATAATAACTATTGTAAAAGGTCCTATAAAGAAATACTTTTACGCTTATCTGTTAATGGAGACATAATGTAATGATCCCTGTTAAACTTCATGATTTTTAAAATTCTTTTAAATCCAATCCATTCTTTTTGAAACATAGCTTCTTTTCTCCTGAGAAGGAACCTAAAAAGACAATGGTGATTGCAGGCTCTGTAATTCAGAGGGAAAGGCTGAGAAAAGAATAGCATGATTTTTCTTCCCTTGCCACTGCAGCACGTAATGCACATTGTATTTTCAAAAAGAGGGAGGGGAGGAATTTGGCAGGCTTCGCTAGAATAAGTAATTTAAAAGCTATCATAGAGCTATCATACCCAAAAGATTGTTTTTAATTATGCTTATGGGATAAAGTAATATAAACAAGAAAACAGTTTGATCAGATTGGGTGGATTCTTACAGTTGGTTCTATTGTGAGATGATCCAAAGGGAACTAATTTTCCTGCAGTGTGAGTTATATTTACTGTACATTATCCCCATGCTGTAGCATGTACCTCGTATATTTTGCTTTATGGGACAAATCAAATAACAGTTTAAGGCTGAGTGGTATCTGACTATATATATTCCTAGCTAGTTAAACTGCTAGTTGTCAATGGGCATCTTTCATGTGAAAGGCAATTTCAAGGGGATGAGATTCTATCTAACACAAGTACCTCAAGTACATTTTTATACTTGCTCACACCCAGTATTTATTTCATAGCTATCTATGCAGAAGATAGATGTGAAAGATACAGTTACTGAAAATCCCTCAACCTGCTTCTGCCGTGTGATTCTATTCAGCTCAAAGAAAGATTTCAAATGGTTGTCCCTTAGACAAAAATGATAAAAATGATTTTGTTCTCTTATAAACGCAATTTTGTCTATTTTTCAATTTTGTGTTTTTGGAAAGGATTTCATAGTACTTGTGCAAATGTTTGTTTATATTTGACACCCCAACAAGCAGTGTGACAGCTACCAATTTTTGCTAAAATAATTCCATTAGAAAGATAGTAGTAGATCTTGGTTACTTTATGGTTTCTGAGTTTAAAATGCTTCACCAAAAGAAAAAAATATAAATTTGGTATCCTTACGGCTTTTCTCTACATGTTTAACTGGATGTTGAGAAACCAACAAATGCATTTTCAGAATAAAAAGGTTGTCTTATAAAGAGAAGATCTTTAATCCACGTCTGTGGTGATGTAGAAAATGTGAGGTTGTGATGTTATGTTTCTTACTCAGTTACATTGATAGGAAATCTTATTCATTGTATTAACTTATGTGTTTAAAATGTTCTCCCTCCTGGCTGTTGATATATGTAATAGTTCTCCTTTTTTTAAATTTTCTGTTCTTTATGTAAAGGAATGAAAATGGAGCAACGTCTATTCCATTTCAACTGTCTTGAGACACTTCTGTATGGATTTTGCTTGCCTTCCAGAATAATAATAGTAAAAGCTTTCAACCACGTGTAAGGGCAAGATACTTTACAATTATTAACTGCATATTCCTTTTGAGTTCCTTGGTGGGCCCTACCAACACCAACTTGTCAATGCTTATCATATGTTTTGAGGTGGCTGGAAATACTCCCATACCCAGCAGAATAATAGAGACTGAACTAGAGAGTTATAAAGGTTTTTAGGTGCTTAATGCATACTGATTTAGATAATATTGAACACCTAAAAGTTAGGCCTTATTATGTTTTCTCAGAGTCCTTTGTAGTGGGAGGAATACAGCCTGCATTTCTAATGGAGACATGGTTTATGATTTCTTATGGTCCCTTTTTGCAGTAGAGGAAAATTTCACTGCAGCAAGAGCACAACTAGAGTGCTCTGGCCTGCAACCTGGTATTCAAAAACAAGGCAGTTTCAAAGCTGCTCAAATATAAAAAAAGAGGTAATGAATTGAGAACATCACATTCTCCTCTTTTTTGTTGAAGAAGATTTTAAAGTGTAGTAACATAAACAATATTTTTTTCCTTCTGTTTTAAGGTGCGGATGCGTGAGCAGTATCTTACCACGTATATATCTAATACTGCAGATGTTTTCCTCCTAAGTTTATTCTGTAACCCCACGCTACTCTGTGTTCTGTAATTGTACTGATCCATAGCATACTGTTTTTTCCCAGCTGACCTTTGCTTTTCACTGACATTTGCAATATGTGACTAAATGAAACCACACTAAATAGATGTTAACAGCAAAATCTTTTTGCTGCTCTTCTTTCTATTAAAAAAAAATCTATTTTCTGGAACTGCAGAATGTGAGGAAAAATGCAGAAGTTCAGATATTTGCTATTACTGCACTACATCCAAATGCAATTAAAGGCATTGACCACTTCCTTATCTTTATGTGCTGATTTACACAAATCTATTCAAAGTAGTGAGAAGCCCAGCTGCTGCAAATCGTTACCACATGCCTTTCATAGCCACCTTTAGCTGGAGAATATTTGATCTACATTAACCAAGAACAAACTGTTTCAAATCATGCTGGAGTCTCTCACAACTATTAGACACAAGTTTATCAACTATTTTGAAAGGAAAAATTAAAACATTTACATGCTTCTCTACCACCAGATGTGTGTTCTGATAGGTTGTGGTACAATGGATCCCAGTTTCTCAGTGCAGCGTTCCAGCTTTTGGGTGGAGGGGGCATTTCCTTGCTGGGCAAAGCAACCTTGGCAACAAAAGCTGCTCAACAACCTATTTATTAGTATCTGTACTCCTACCCTGCTGTTATATTAGTATAATGAATTGTTCACAGGTGCTTCAAATGAGTTTTAGATGATCGCTGGGAGCTTTGTTACTCAAACAAGCCAAATTGAAAGGAGCAGATGCAACAGTTCCCTAGAAAAAGTACTGAGTATGACTTAATGAAGGTCATTTTGCACATTTTGGCCTTGGTGACCCCAAGAACAATCAGACTGTCATTATTTTACTGTTTCTAGACAGTAAGGTGATTGCTTCTTGCCCACTTGCCTTGATTTTTCTTTTAGTTGTCTTCATTACATCATTGGGAATTCTTAATTGCATTTAATCCCACTCCCTTTTAACTAAAATGAGATAGTTCCCTTGTGAGAGTTGTTAAACCGTGTTCTAAGTCATCATTGAGCTTTAATGCTCTTTTGTGTGGCGATATTTAAATCACAGTGAGTATCCAAACACTAGGCCAAGTGAATAGATATTAAAACGGACATTCTTAGTTGGATATGAAGACCATGTAAAAGACAGGAGTTAGGTTGTGTCAAATGCATGGTCTGAATGCTTTCTACAGATCATATTAGTACTGCCCATAGCATGAAGTTTTCTGCTCTTCCCATGTTTTGTGGCAAATAGAGAGAAACTAATAAACTGCCATAATCCCAGAAAGGCAATTTTATACATACATATATATATACACACATGCAATTAGCTTTGTAAATGCTATGCACAGTGTGAAAAAGCTGCAACCCCCAGAAGATGAGATCTGTGTCATAGACATGTGGTCCTTCCCCTGGCTTTCCCACAGATTTCACTGGTATTTGGGGGAAAAGCTCACTTATTCCTGATGCCTCTTTTCTTTCTTATGGAAACAGTGATAAGGATGTTTTCTTACCAGCCTTTTTATCCATGTTTAGTTTATGCATTAGTGAGAAAAGGCTTTTCTTGTGCTTTAGGCCTTGCACTGCTCATCACAAAAGGATTCTGGTCTCAGCTGGAACCTCTAGGGGCTATAATAATTGCAATAAATGCAAAGGCTACTGTACCCAAAGAGCTACTTAATTCCCTCTTCCCATAAGATGGAAAACAGAAGAGGCTCTTTCCCTTCCTTTTCTAAAGCTGTTTAAAGGGAATGCACTAAGGTCACCATGCGCATCAAAGGCCTATCTGTGCATCACTTGACTATCCACTTGGCAAGCTCTTTAACGTGTAGGCTTTGATAGTTCAGTGACAGATATCACCAAGGGGAAAGGACAGCATTTTAACCTTGAGTACACAGTGCAGGAGAAAATTACACAGGGACACAAAAGCCATGTAGAACTCCTGTGTAATGAGCCGAAGAAAAAGATCTTCATTGACTTTTCATCTAGAGAGGGTTTTGGAAGGAGCTGCCAAATGCTGTTATTTTGTAAGAGAGGGGTTACAGTGTGTTCATACAGGCTGCAAGTGGTCAGTGACGGAATTACCAAGAGGGCACCATCCCTGCCAGCAAGTGCTACGGATGAAAGTGAAATCATGGTTTAAATATGGGCACAATATTCTTTGTTCTTCCCAGAAGAGACATCAGCTTTGTTCTTTCTCCAAGAGCGTATGCCCTTATTTTGCTCCAACAGGACATAATGTATTCAAGATTATATATGAGCTAAGTCTTGGATGGGTTTTAGTGTGAAAGATGTGTAATTCAGATGGTTTTCTGGCTTGTGCCTTCCTAGATTTTGTTTATAGAAGTTTACACTGGACTCCTGGGGTACATTTCTCTTTTGTTCTTATTGAGCTTTATGGCAGAGTCCACAAAGTGGATCATAGAGGTAATTGTTGAATTCAACCATGAAAACTGCTATTACTTGGTTTCTCTGTGACATCTGTTATATCCTGTTGTGCATGTGATGAGAGGTAGTTTTTGTTTCATTTTGAAATCTGTTGGTGAGCTTGAATAGTGTCTAAAATAGTTGATGGCTCATCAAAACATGTACAAAATCCATGCTTCCAGAGCTGAGTGCAAAATCATCTTCAGAAGGTGTAGCAAATTAGTGTCCTATAAAGGGAAGGATTCAGTTTCCAGACTATGTTAGAGGCAAAGCAGTGAGTAGGCGTGTCAGGGAGACTGCACCCTCACCCATGAATTAGAAAAGGAAGACATTAATAGAATATGAGAAGTGGGGAGGTGTATTTATGGCCACCTGGATACAAAAGTTACCAGCTTCTAGTTTGGTTTAGGGGTACATTCAATTTCAGCAGATTTTCCCATGAACTTCCTCCAATCCAATTCATGCTTGTATGTTCATGGGAGATACATACCAAGCACAAACATGGATTGGGATATGCAAGACTGGAGCATGCATTACTACAGATCTGAAGTTAACAGAAGGATATGAGGCTGAGGAAGGCGTGCGCTTCCATTTCTCATCCAGCATGTGCTCTTGCATATGTGTTCCTGGTCACAGTCCTGTAGCTGTGAGGTTTAAGGCACTCTTTCTACCTCATCAACAGGCCAGATGGTTCTTGTCTTGCTTACCACCCACTCCTGAGCTGTGTTATTTATTGACATTTGTCAGTCCCAAGTACTCATATTTCAACAAAAGATGACTATTCAGTTCAATGGTATACATCTTTTGTGATCCATTACCTACTTAGTCAAATTTGGATTCTTTTACTTGCTAAAGATCATGTCTGTGATGTATTTAAAGTCCAGAGTGAACATGCTTCCATGTTCAAAAGGCCTGGGTTTTAAACAACATGGATTTTTCCCTGCTGTGAAAGCTGACAAACATCGTGGTGTCTTATTCAAATTTATTTTTATGTTGAGGAAACAAGCTTCATTGTAAAGGGAAGTAAACTTGGGCAGATGTTAATAACAAGTGAAAGAATCAGAGAGGAACAGGTTATTCAGCTTAACAATAACTTGGATTTCTTTTTATACTGTATGTAACCTTGATTACATGTAACTTCTCCAGATATTGATGCTGCTTTTTGTCAGTTTTGCTAAAGGTTGGCATACAGATTTGGTCTTTGATGCACAATGTATATGAAAGTAAGCCTTCCAAAAGTTGCAATAGTGCGTGCTTAGCATCTAAAACTGGAACTTGGCCCTCATATTGGGTTGAGGGACTGCCATTGTATTGTCTGACTTGTTGAGTGTTATCCTGATTAGGAGAAATACCACCTTAGCCAAAGGCACCACATATCTAAAATCTGCCATATCTTCTGTGTATACACTGCCTAGTCTCAAACTGAGCCTTAAGCATATGACAATCGCCAGTCTTTTAAAAACCCTGTTTGTTAACAATCTTTGAAATGATCCTGGTTTTGTGGCAGTGGATGAAGACTTCAAAAGTGGGTTATGTATGTTCTGTCTTTGTTCTGTCGTAATTTCCCATCTAATGCAAATAAGAAAGGCAGTAATAAAAAGTAACACAGACATTTAGGAACCTAGACTGTACCATTGAGCAGTTCCCTGATATAATTAAATATTATGCATTTGAGATCTTTTGTTAAACCTGTGTTTTGTCTCAGACTAGTGTTATAATCTCTTTCAAGTGAAGGATTGTCTTTTTAGACAAAAAGCAAAACCCCTTTAGAAATGAAGCCCTGATCTATTTGACACCTATAAACGTATTACAAAATAAAAATACTTCAAACATCATTCATTTAAATTGTTATTTGAAGATTTATATTATTGCATTGAGTTGCTATGGTGGCACTTGCAATTTACATAATTTACATTTCTGCCTGGAAAGCTTAAAGGGAAACAAATGTGAATACCAAAGGTTGGAAAGTAATGGCTTGTCAAGTTTTGAAATGTACTACAGAAATATCAACTTAGGCAAATATGTTTGCATGAACTCTGGCACACTGCCTAGAGCTGAGGTTTCTAGACTTGTGCGTACCTTTACTGTGTAGAGTGAGCGGGGAATGGAAGCTTCAGCATCTAGACTCCTTGTTGGACAAAGAAAATAGACATGCCAGAAGCCAGTTACCGATATGTTGACTTCATGGCATGCTGTAGGGTTTCCAGAAGCATAGAGGTCTTGTATTTGAACTGCAGGTGTTTGCCCTGGCAGTTTTTTACTGTTGAGTTTCGTACATGGAATTCTTGTGTTCTTAAGCAAATGAAGCACCCACTTAATTCCTTAGTCCTTGGCAGCAATATATTTCCAGAGCCTGAAGGGTGGATGAGCTTTGGGGATGGTCCCATCAGTGTCAGTTCCATTTCCATCATGATGCAGCAGTGGCTAAACAGTCAGTCAGCAGCAGCTGTTGAAGAGGCATTGTAGCTGGGTTTGGAAATGCTGATGTTGGTTCTGAAATGGCAATAGGACACACCTGTGCTTTGGTACCCAAGGGCTAGAATGAAAGGCTGACCACTCAGAAACAAAATGAGAGGGTAAAAGAAAAGATCAGGTATGCAGGCAGCAAAGGCAAAGAAATTACTATTTAAACAATAGATTTTTAGAATGTATTATTATTACAAGAAAAAATATTTAAAATTGATTTCATACTTTCAAAGATGGTTTTACATAGTGGTGGGCTCAAGTAACTTGGAAGTGGGCTAAGGAAGTTTTAAAGGAAAGTGTTGGGAATCTTTTCTTGTGCTTAACAGAAACCACACATTAAATCTTACTTGTTCACCTAGTGCTCATAATACCACGCTGAGGACGTTTTTCAGTATGAGTATGAGGTTAAGAAAAATACCTACTGAATAACTAGGGCCACTTACTTCAGCCCCTGAGTTTCCTGAGAGATCTTCCATCCAATTACTGACCAGATCCAGTGATATTTTACTTATCAGATCTGACAAGGGCTGGACCTAAAGTAGATTGACTGCTTAAACATTTATTTGTGTCAATGACATGTTTAAAAGTCTCTGTTCTTTCTAAATATTTAAAGGAAAATACAAAGAGGAAAATGTAATGTGACATATGAGAAAATGAAAAACTACCTTACTTGTTGAGGACATTCACTACACACAATTGCTGTCTTCTGAATAGCTGTTATTTTGGCAGAAATTGAGGGGAATACAGTCCTAAATATCGTGTTTGCCTGTCTCTTTTTAACAAAAATGATTTTTACAATGGCAAGTGGATCTTTTGCTGTCAAAATCACTGAATATGACAACAGCCAGGATCTTTAGGAACCTCTGAGTCTGAAGTTTTTGACTGTAAAGCTAACATCTGAAAATGAAGAAATAATGAAGATAAATATATACTTAGTAAGAGGAGGTTGCAGCATTGTCCAAATCAGAGAGCCTAAATATGTTGAATGCTTGTTAAAGCAGACTGCATCTTAAGCACAAGGTGCAATAAGCTTTCTTCTTGGAGAAGCAGAGTTTAAAGTTTTCAAACCTCCTATTACTCTCTAATTCAGAATAAAGTAAAATTTCAGAGTTCTCTGTAAAGCAGATTTTCTATATTTTCCATATGATATATACATTTTGTATACTACAATAGATACCCTTTGCTTTGTAAGTTTATGTGTGTTTAAACTAGTGTGAGTACTTTCCAAAGTAATGCAGAACATGTGGGCTTTCAGTATATAAGGGATGCTGAAAATTTTCTTCATCTATGAACTTTTCCTAGAAAGAAGCTTATTAAATTCAGAGATTTCTCAGGTGTATCATCAGTGATGTCTTGGGGGGATGAGAGAACAATGGAACTCAGAATGTGTGCATATATCATGCTCTTAGCAACACATTCTCTGTTGGAACCTGACACTTATGTTTGCAAAAGCAAACCCATTCTAAATTAGTTTGCAGTTAATTGGCTGTGAAGGGAAATATACCTTGCCAAAAAGGATTTGAAATGTGAAGCAGTTTGGATTTGTGAAGAAATTGATCACTGTACTTGAAGAACTGCAGATTCTTTCATGGGCATCTGGGAAATAATGTGGTTCATAATCTCCAGTTGCTTTTGTGAATTCCATTATTTGGCAAGATGGGCATCTACTTGCTGCCATCTACTTGAAGACTGATTTTAGAGGGCAGTCTTAGAATGTGTCTTGGAGCTGTTCTTTTGCAGTTGAGGAAAAAGTTCATTAGGGTTAGTTCAGTAACACTTTGAACATGGGATGGAGAATAACATCAGCTAGCAGACACAACAATAAGATCTTCTTGCTATTTTTCCTCCTGGGACTCGAATGAATGGTCAGATGTGTAGCAGTGGTTAGTGTCTGTGTTGCGTTACACATCCTTGCATGTCTTTGTGGTCTTTCCATATCTTATTGGAGAGTCTCATAGTAGGCCTGTGATATAGGTGTGGTACAGCTGAACATAGGAAGGGTATAGGTTGTGTTATCCAAGGTCACACAGCCAGTCATTGGCAGAGCTGAGATTTGAACTAAGCTCCTGAATCCTTTTTTCATGTCTAACTACAAGATTATGCAATCTTTGATGAGATGGTTGAAAAGAAGGTTTCCTTCTGTGACTGAGTTGTAATGCAGTAGGAGTGTACGCAGGTCCATCTTCAGAAATCAGTGAGGCATCTCTGGAACTTTCCAGACTTAATTTCATTTTAAGTATTTTCATGTGCTGGTTTTTAATAGATACCTGGGATTTTTCAGGATAATACAGGTTTCACCAGACTGCACTGTCTGGACAAGAATTATCATAATGTCTTCCTGATGTGCCACTCACTGCTGGAAGATAGAGGGGCTTCTAATTTCCCATAAAGGATCACCACAATTTTTCTACATAGATCTTTTTGATGGGCAAGAGTAGTGTTCGGCAACATATTCTGTTCAGTCACCTATCAGCTGAGTGGGTAAGAAAATATCCACGAGAAATGGATATGAAATGAGAGCACTGATTTTCTTCCAATCTAAGAAAACTGAGGATGAATACAAAATAATGATTAATTCTACAGAATGGCTAGGGAGCTAACTGTGTGGCTACAATGATAAGAGAGAGACTACGATAGCCACTGATAATGGAGCAGGTATTATTTTCAGTCAGTGCCTAATTGCCTTAGAGGAACTTATTAAACTGAAAACCACTATTGTGTGAGGAACTATTCATGTAGAGTTTCTCCAGAGTGATCAAGATGATCCTGCTGGGGGCTACAATATAGATCAGTGAATGTGAAGAGTGGTTTTGTGAGGAAGCTGGCATTTTGAGAGCTCAGTTGGCAAGGGGTGGTCTGCATCTTTTTAGTAAGATGTTAATGGCTGATTCTCTTTTCAAATATTTGACTACCCACTCCAAAAATCACAATTTAATCAAGTAAAGTGCTACAAATACCTTCTGCTCCTAGATTCTTTGAAAGCACCACCTAAAGCTTCTTCTTAAACATCTTAAAACTTCTCTGCAATATTGCTTAGTAGCCCTTTATAATGAGCACAGCTTGAAATATGTGAATTAGCGTAATGATAGTAAGACCTATATTCCATCTCAAAGAATATCCAGTTCTCATTAAGACTAAGAGGTGTTCCGTGTGTACTGTCAGTAACTATACAGGTCTTATGGCTTTGTGATTTACTATTTATGCAGGATGATACTAGTTTTACAGCATGGCATTATTTTAGCACTTAATGTGAGAAACACATAGGCTTGTAGCTGTACAAAACTCTGCAGATTAAAGAAAAGAAAACTTACTTCTCTGTAGCCAACAGAATGATAAAAAACTGCATCACCAGAGCAGATGTTGGGAAGGGAAGCTCTGGGGATCCATCTTTCAGCAAATGGTCCTCATTTGGGTCTTCTCTGGAAGGAAACTACCTCCATTCTTAGCTTGTGTGCCTAACCAGAGTTAGCTGATGCTGATTAACTGGCATATAAGGTAAAACTGGGAAGATTTTTGACTACTCTTTCCTAGGGAGTCAGAAAACTTGACCATGAATTATCAGCGAATTCAATGTAAATAACTATCCTGTGAATTATGTCTTATTCCCAGGTAAACATTTTTGCTCTGTGGGATACTTCTCACAGTGGTTTACTAGCAACTGCAGTTCTTATTGTACATTGGATAGTACAAATTATATAACTTTTATATAATATAAATTTATATAACAAATTACTTGAAATCCAAGTGTGCAGGTATCAGTAGTGGATCTTTTAGGCAATTTTGAGGCAATTCTTTAAACAATTTATGCACTGCTCTTGTTGGTAATATTGAATTAATCCCTATCTCAGCTAATGTGTACTGGAACACTTAAATAGCTTATGATCATTGTCCTATTAGCTCAAGTCTGATCAAGAACTAAGAAGATGATACTATTTTCCCTTCAGTTATTTTAACAAGTACTGATGGACTGAGTGCTGCAGAGGCAACTATTCAACACATAGGAAAAGTAGTTTAGAGAACTACTTTTTCAGGTTCCTATATTCAGCTCTTCCAGCTGGTCAATGTTTAGTGGAAATTATGTCTTTATATTACAGTTCTTAATATATAACTCTTCATGGTTTATTGTTTAATCTGTGATGGTATAGTATGTTATCAGAAAGTGGAATACAGCAATGCTGAGTTTAAATGAGCTTTACAGGTAAAGACAAAAGAAGGCTATGCCTATCTTCGCACCAGATTTCTTGCTCCTTCGCTTCCCTGTCATGTTTTTGACTGCAGAGAAGGAACTGTGACCATATAAATGTTGTCATGTGAAAATGCGTGTTGCAAAGGTATGGACTAAAAAATATTTTACGTTAAAACAGAGCAGATTGCTTATGGCAACTTCTGCGTAATGAAGGAACACAATGAAGTACTGCAGTTCATATCACTCTTCAGGTCTGTTCTATTTTCATAGGTTTTTTTTAAAGTAGAAAATTACATAGTATAATTACAAGTTCATTTGCATTCATATTACAAGCTGTGAGCTAGTACAGTCTTTTATATTTCAAAAATATTGTTAGGAAGTGTGACTTGCATCCATAAATTCAGAAATGAAAATATAAGTTTACACTTACTCAAAACTCCTTCTTCTCTTAGTCAACAGCTGGCACCCATCCTGTAAAGTGCAGGACCTCGGGAAGGCCAGCAACATGGTCAATGCTACTTCATTCTGCAGTGTAATGGACAAGAGTACAGAGCATTTAATTGACTATTTCTCCAACAACAAAATCTTTTGGAAACTGAGGAGCATCAACATTTTATTGGAATTGATACTTATGGGCAAGCATAGTCACATGTTACCTAAAGGGTACCTTGAGCAACAAAGCTGGTGAAGGGGCTGGAGAACAGGCCTTATGAGAAATGGCTGAGAGAGCTAGAGTTGTGTAGCCTGGAGAAGAGGAGGCTGAGGGGAGACCTCATTGCTCTCTACAACTACTTGGGAGGAGGTTGTGGAGAGGAGGGTGCTGGCCTCTTCTCCCAAGTGACAGGGGATAGGACAAGAGGCAATGGCCTCAAGCTGCATCATGGGAGGTTCAGGCTGGACATTAGGAAAAAAAATTTTCACAGAAAGGGTCATTGGGCACTGGAACAGGCTGCCCAGGGAGGTGGTTGATTCCCCTTCCCTGGAGGTGTTTAAGGCACGGGTAGACGAGGTCCTGAGGGACATGGTTTAGTGTTTGATAGGGATGGTTGGACTCGATGATCCGGGGGGTCTTTTCCAACCTGGTTACTCTATGATTCTATGATTCAATGCTATTAGAGAATGTTATTGGATCTCTGTGTGTGCTTCCAGTCTATCTGTGGGTTCAGCCTTTGTCCCTGCCTGTTATGCACATTCCCGCATTGGTGCGGGTCTCCTGCCTGTCAACTGGAAATTAAATAACCTGTAGACGTCTTTCTACTTTGTGAACATCTTGGATGACTCCTTGACTGTCACCTCGAAGAGTGCACACCAGTGGTTAGATATTCACGTGCCTGGCACAACATCTCACTGTGTTTCTGGTAGGGCTGGATACTCAGTGGTGGCTGGAGCTGAAGGAGAAGCTGCCACTCAGACCAGGGAGGTGAATCAGATCTATTTGGAGGCTGCGAAAAGCTTTTCTTTAGGTCGTTTACCTCAGTTAGCTACAGCAGAGCCGCTTTTATGCTTTGATTGGAGATAATACTAGTGAAACAGCGATAAGCTCGCCGGTGCACTCTCTTCTGTATGTAAATCCCTTCAGGAAGCGCACGACAGCCTCGGTTTTCCGCGGGTCTCCGTTTGTAAAGAAGAAGCTGTTATCGCAGAATAAGTTTAATGGGTCGTGAATTTTGTGTTGAAAGCCGAGCCTCCCCACGACTTCTGATCCGCTCGCCACGGACCCCTCGGCTCGGCAGCGAGAGCATTAGGCTAAACACGCCGCCTCCATTGACTCGGAAGGTAACAGCCCTAAACGCCTCATTACATTTTCATGGGTGACTGAGAGGAGCCATGAGAAAAGCTCGGCCCCGGGGACGGCGGGGACCCCCGGCCGGGCTGGGGCGGGTTCCTCGCGTGGGCAGGGACCCCCCCAGCGGGGAAAAACCGTCCTGACACCCCGAATCGGGGGGCTCGGCGGGGGCGCAGTGACAGGCGGCGGGGGAGGCGCCGTCCGCCCCGAGACCCCCGGCCCTGCGAGGGGAGGAGGAGGAGGAGGCGGAGGGGAGCGGCCCCCCCGCAGCTCGCCGCCCGCCTCCCCTTTCCCCTCCCTCCGGCCGCAGCGCCGCACTGGTGGAGGCTGGGGAGGCGGCTCTCCCAGCATGGACGAGCCATGTGTATCCTAAGGAATAACAGCAGCTGCTGCGCCCACGATGGGGAGCAGAGGAACGCCAGGAGGAGAGGGCTGGCCGGGGCAGGTGAGGGCTCCCGCGGGCGGGGGCGAGCGCAGCCGGGGATCCCGTGTCCCGCCGCGGGAGCGAGAAGGGGGTTCGCCCGTCCTCCCCCACGCTTCGCCCGGCGGGGAAGGGGCTGAAATCGCCCGCCAGTCGTGGGAAGTTGCCGGCTCGGAGGGGAGCGGGGGGTGCGCGGCTGCCCCTCTCCCGAGCCGAGTCCGGGGCACGGTGCTCTGGGCAGGGTGGGGGGCGAGAGAGAGAAAAGGCACGGGGGGACCCGCCGGGGGTGAGTCGGGGCGGGGGTGACCCCCGGGGCACCGGCACGGGACCGGCCGGGCTCGCTCCGGGCAGCTCGGGGAGAGCCGAGCCCGCTGCCCGCGGCGGGGCTCAACCCAACAGTTGCTCTAAAGGCGCGGTGCGTTCCTGGCCATCGCCGGTACATTGTTGTGTTTTGCGGAGGAAAAAAAACCAAACAAACAAAAAAAAGAAGCAAAACCAAACAGAACCCCCAGTCTGAATGTTTTGCGTGCTGCTTGTTGGGGTGTGTGTGTGGTCAGCGAGTCGCGGCAGCGCCTTGGCGGACGCTCCCGGCTGGACGCGTCGCTCCGGGACTGGAGCCGCGCGGGTGCTGCGGGAGGAGCCCGGGGTGCAGCTCCCGGGGCCGCCCCCGCGTCTCTGCGGTGTTTGACCGGGTGTTCGGAGCCCTGGGAGCTCCCGTTCGTGCCCATCGATGTCATTGAAACGCCGCGATGGATGATAAAGCGGTGAGAGGGGCGGCTGGGACCGGCGTTCAGCCGAACGGTGAAGAACAGGGCACGTTTCTGTAGGGGACGGTTGTGGAGCTGCAGATGACTGGGAAGTTTTAAATTTCCCCGTGAACTTCTGTTCTCTTGTACTTTTCAGACCGCTTAACCTAATGTTTAGGTCTTTCTCTGAAGTAGTTTCAGAAGCAAAGTCCTTGGGACTCCCGGCCATTTGTCTAAATCCTGAATGCATGTCTGAAGCTTTTAATCATGTTTATTGTTTTCAGCCACTCAAATGGAATAAAAATTACTTATCGTTGATGGAGCTTATCTTGCAAGCTGTTTCACAATATGTTTCCGTTGCAAGACACAGCGCTGGGTTAAACTGCCGATGATTGTATTGTTTATTGTTCCATTCTCCACCCCCCCCATAACGCCAGCATCAATCTGCCCCTTACTACCATACTCAAAAATAATGGAAGAGCAAATTTTCACTGGTTAGTTTGATGTTTCCACCCATAGATGATATTTGTATTTGCTCTTAAGCTATTTTTCACCGAATGTGCTAAGAGCAGCTAATATATTAGAAAAGGAATTGAGGCGCAAAGGTAAAAAGAACTTTCAAACTCTTGAGTGAGTAGGTGGAATTAGTGATTCACAGTCATTGTTTATTTCTCTAGCCACATACATCACGCCTTTCTGAAACATGATTCCTTGCTCCTTTATCATTACCACATTTAAAATGCGCCACTCACATTGGTCTAAAAGTTCAGATCTATTATTTGGAGTGTTTTGATATAGATACTGATATTGGACTATACCTCAGAGGTGGTTTTGCTGCACTTTAACAGTATCTCAGCACAGTGATGGAGGACACCATCATGTTTTCTTGTAGGATTACCATTGGGACTTCAGTGACTGCACACATCAGTGGTTTCATCTTAGGAGGATTGAAATTGATTTTCTTCTTTTTCTTTTTTTTAGCTCAGCTAGTGAAAGACCCTGTGTGTATCCTTTGACCCGTGGCCTCACATGATGAAGTGATACCAATAGTGGAGGATATAGACTTGAAGTAGCTGCTTCTAGGGCTTCAAAAGTAGATGTACCAGAATGAACACCTTGTCCTCGTGGTCAGCCTACTTGGTTCTTTGGGCGGAGTTTTTTAGATATATGTTAGCAGACTTCTGCTTGTATTTATCAAAAAATTTATAAACCATGAATCTTGTGATTATTTTTTTAATACTTTTGAGAGGTTATTGCTCAAGTAAAGCACAGGAAGACTGACCTTTCCGTCTCAATTCATAAGAGGCCTGTTTTCTTTTAAATATTATAGATTTCAAATTTTGCAAGATAATTTAAGTGACAGACAAGCTACTCAAGTTAAATATTTGTTTGGTGGGAGAACCTCTATTTTTACAATTGTGTTTACATTTTAAAATGATAGTAAATACTGGCAAAGAGGACCAAGGTTGTCTAGACTTTGTAGTTCAAATTAACTTTCCCAGTCAATATTTAGTCAGGGTCTTGATGGTTAAAGTTAAGCGTCCAAGTCAATGTTTAGTCAAGGTAATGACTTGATTTTTGTAAACACTACCCAAGTATTCTTGCAAAATTAATCAGAGTTGCCGGATCACGATACGTTTTCTCAGCCAGTTACTTAGGAATATAAGTATGTTATTACTTGATCTCTCATATGTCCTATAAGTTTTGATATTATTTCAGCAGCGCTTGCCTTCAGCCCTCCTGTGGCTTCATTCTTACAGTCCTAATTCTGTCTTTAAAGCATCCACCTGCCTGGTGGGTTTGTGAGAGAATTACTCTCCTGTTTTCTTGGGCAGGAAGATGAGGTGCAGAGATGCCATGTGCTAGCTCCTAAAAGGACGTGTAAAGCCTTAGAACGTGTAGTGTGGCAGCAGCAACATTTGCATATGTAGTTTGAAGAGAGTCTTTAAGGCACTTGTGCTGGGCACCCAGCTCCTCATACAGTGTGCATGAAGAGGTGGGCACTAATGATGCTGCAATCATTAGGTAAAACATAGAATAATAGAATCATAGAATCACCAGGCTGGAAGAGACCCACTGGGTCATCGAGTCCAACCGTTCCTATCAAACACTAAACCACGCCCCTCAGCACCTCATCCACCTGTCCCTTAAACACCTCCAGGGNGCTTTGTTACTCTTCTCTGGACTCGCTCCAGAACCTCAACATCCTTCTCGTGGTGAGGGGCCCATACCTGAACACAGTAAAGAAATAAAAAAGAAAAATAGAAAAATAGAAGCAGTTTTGGTGTATCTGGCAAAAACTGTGCAGTTCAGTATGTTGACATTGGTACTTGTAGCACTAGATTGAAGTATATTGTGATGTGGGAAAGAACTGGAAGACTTTATTGCAATTCTTCCTTTCTTGTAGGAGTCTTCATTCTTACAGGTTCTCACTTATATTCCTTTAGCTTACACTAAAAACGCAGTCTGGACTTCAGTTGTAGTACCAATATGGTTTCCTTTTTTGGTTTTTATTAATAGTTGTAGGATTTGCAAATGTAGTCCATGCAATTACATGGGTATTAGAATAGATACTCATTAGGATTTTACTAATCTGAACCTCAAGTGCTGTTCTGCAAATTTGCCAGCCTTTGTAAGGGAGTGCTTGACTTCATCAGCTGCACTGTTTTGCTGTTCTATTATGAGTATTTTGATGCAGCAGAATGAAAAGAATATGTTCTAAATGAAGTAATTAATTAGATTTAAATATTTTCATTTTTGTACTTCAACTTGTCACATGGAGAACTTTCGACTCTGTATTTTGTCCTTAACACTAGATTTTGCCCTGCCTGGCTACAGCAAAATCACATTTTACAGTAGTGGTTTAAGCATTTAATCCATGAATCATTCTTCCATTTCCATTTTTTTGTCTCTTAATCAGTGTATTGCTTTTTGAGGAGCTGGAGTGAAGCTCTTATCCTGACCAGTTGTGTGTCTGCAGGTGCAGAAGCTGTATGCTGTTGTGTCCCATCTGTGGGGGAAGCAGTTATCAAGGACTGAGCTATTTAGGCTAAGCTGCATTTCCTGACCAAATCTGTTCACCATAGAGCAACAGGACTGCTGAAGGGCTACTTGTCACATCTCGCTTTGGCTTGGTTTCCCTTCTTAGACATGCAAAGTAGCTGGCATGGTCTTGGAGCTGTTAAGATTTACTTCAGTTGCTTATAGAATCAGAAGGGATGGTAGTAGGGGGTAAGCTTTTAGAAACGCAGTGTTCTGAGCAGGAGGAGCATGCTGGGGAGCAGGTTCAGGGCAGAGTTTCCAGCCCATAATCCTTTGCAGATAGTGCTTCTGTCATTCCATTACTATTGGTTTAATGAGGATGCATAAATTGTTACTTTTTTAAAGGATATGTACAACTATAAAAAATAGGACAGTGTAATACCTAAGTACACAAAAGCATTGCTGTTTTTTTCTAAATTGAATTTTGTATATCTGTGTGTATGGTTGCATGTAGGTATGTCTTATATGCAAAGATCTATCAGCCACTCTTTTTGTTATATAAAGATTTGTCAGGTCTCCAGATACCGCTAAGCAATTACACTGAGAGATTCTGCCCCCTCACGCTCCCCTAAGTGGGTAGAAGGACATCAGTTTCTTGAAAGTCTTTGCAATTCCCCAAGCCTGAAGGCAAATGAATAGAAATTTAGTGGACCACCTAGTTTTTGACACAGAATTCTCCAAAGAGGAGTCTGACCTAATTTATATTGTATTGAATCAAATAAACCTAACATGCACGTGTGCTTGCCGTTTTGTTTTCTTTTAGCAGGCATAATGCTGTCTTGTAAAACGTTCATATTTACATGTTAGGCAGTGTCCCTGTGGTTTTAGGAGGTGCTTTTCTTCAGGGAGTAGTTACTAGAAAATTACATTTAGAGGGCATTTGTGATAAGGCAGACAGTCATGACATAATAGTAAAGCTGCTAGAATTGATCGTACTTGACTGTATCATTGTTTAGTACTGAGGGTAGTCAAGAGTCCTCTAATGTGTAGTCCTCCCATTATTACTAAAGATGGAGCTAGAATCTCCCCAAAATACCTTTTGTAGGAAAAAGCAGTATAAAAATGTCTGTCATCAGCATGATAGGGATAGTGATAGGTGTGCTTTGCTGTGAGCGACTGCTGTCTTGGCAGGGCTGCTGCTAAGTGGTACTCTGGGTCCAGCTTGCTTTGAAACTAACTGGGAGCTGATTAGCATCCAGGTACTGCAGTTGTGTCCCCTTTAAGCAGTTCTTGGAGTGCAAATACCTTCTATAGCATTACTTTCCAGGTAATAGGACTTCTCAGTCTATCTGTAGTAGGTCCCAAGATAGGCTATAAAGTTTACCAAAATGTCTACACATGTTCACGTTTTAGAGAAGAACTTTCTAAGCCTGCACAGTTTTATTCTTGGGAAGCTTAGGAAATTTATGGGTCTGCAGAATTCAAGATCACAGCAATGGTAACTTGTAAACAGTTTCTTGCTTTTAGAATGAGTAGGTGTCCCAGCTGCAGGACTTGTGCTTATTCAGTGCCATTCAGGAAGGTTTTGCTTTAATCTCTTTGCTTAAAAGTGTATCTCTTATCTTTTAAAGCATAGTGTTTAAAACCTGTTGCCTTTCCAGTTAGAGATTGTTCTCCCCTCCATTTTTATTTAGGATAGCTGAGTATAAACATAATTTTAGAACAGTTGAGTGGTGACCAAGTTAGTAAGTTTGACAGTCATTGGGTGACTCTTCCTGCTTTAGGTCTCTAAATTAAGAAAGGTTTTGCTTCTTTTCCAGCTGTGGAACAGGTTGTATGAGGTTACAGTTTTCTTGGACTGTGTGTGGCCAATGTGTGAGAGAGAATAGAATAACGTGACGTATAGAGTTGCAGTGGATTCTGCAGTGTTACTCTATTGAAGTCATGGGAAAGTTTCTTTTTTATTGTATCTGGTCATATGGTTTGGTACCTGCACTCATATCAGTAGCTGCTGGTTAAAAGTTGACTCACTAATGCATAGTATAAATTAGCTTCTTAAACATATGATTGTCTTAGTTGTACCTAACAAAAATATTATCAATTAATTGAAATGTTTGACATTTTAGCTTCCTGTTTAGAACTTAGAAATGTAAAAGACTTCCAATATGCATGTTTGAAAATGAAGAACTTGAATTACTGGGAATCCAATTGATGCAATACTCATTTTTCTTTTACGTAACTGTCTTCTATCCTATTGACAGATTGATTACTTAAAGAATAGCTGGCATCAACTTGGTCATTTCTAAACCTAAAGGACTATAATTTTTTTTTCAGTACTTGAAGTAACTGAGGAAAAAAACGTGAGTTAACTCCACACACCATTTAAAAAAAAGTTTGATTTGTGTTCCTAGTTACTTGAAATGCAGCTTTTAATAAACTGTGCTAAAATGGGAAAGAAAAAGAGCACTTGAGCTAGCTTAACCTTCATTAGGTTTATTCAGGTGCATCAAGTAGTTCCCAAGATCACACCCAAATGAAGAGACGCAAGCCAGCAGGATTCTGTGCTCATGCAGAAGCAGACGGTGTGTTAGTGGTTTGACGGTGTTTCCAGGACCTGTCAGTCTCTGCCTGGTGCCTGGCCATAACAATTCAACTGGCATGTACTTTTTGACAGATTAACGTGTAGGTCACTTGAATTCTCCCCTTATTGAGTTCATACTGTTCATTTAATTTTCTGTCACAGTGCCCTGTCAGTATTGATGGGAGAAAAGTGAAGCTCTCTGTGTTTAGGATGATGGGTATTTTTAACCGGTAGGTAGAGTGTAGAATTTCAGCTTTATCCTCTTTTTTTTCTCTTATTTTATTACATATCCTTTACTAATTGAATAATTTTTAACATATTGTACCTTGCTTGCGGCTGTAGTGGTGTAGGAGAGACTGCCTCCTTGATCTTTGCTAGCTCCTGAAGTTACCAATGATGGGTTGCTAGTGCATGGACAGCTTGGACTTCAGTGCATTGCTGCAGTAGAGGATTGAGGGCTGGAATTTCTAACTAGCTGCGTGATTAAGACAAGCATAAAGATAATTAGGAAAAAAAACAAAATACTTTTAAACTTTAATGCAGTCCAGCTGATGTTCATGAAATTGTGCTGCCATTTAGTTCATCAACAGTCAGTGCAGTGAATATTTTATGTTTATTTCCATTTTCCATTTCTTTCCTTTATCTAACAAAATACACAGTTAAGTTAGTTTTACTGTTACTGCCTTTTATGACAGCTTTATTTAAGAGCTGAGGTGCATTAGCAAATTCAGACCTTTTAATGGCAAGATAGATGACCTGTTGGATGTTCATGTCTTAACTGTAGTAGCCGTACCACTAATATCAGGAGTTTTAATCAGTAGATGTTTTTCCCCTTTTTTAACATAATAAAGGCTTCCCTATACCAGGATTTTCTTCCCTAAATGTGCATGTATTTTAAAATTTGGTCAGTAACAGTGATTTGAAAATGTTAAAGCCCCTGTTTGTTGTTCTAAAAAGCCTGGTGGTTGATTACAATAGATACTCCCCTTTTTAGTTACACTGTAAGTAATACAAACCATATCAAATAAAAGTGCTACTTCACACAGCATGTTGCCAGTTTGCTCAAGTTTAAAAACAGTAAAGAAATGTCAGTGACTTCAATAAAGATTAGGTTATGAATGGGTGTTTTGTTGGTGCTGAAGTAATCAGATATGAGATTATGGCTTCAGGACAGTTTTCCACCCACTGTCCCTGTGTTTTCATAAACTCAGACCCTTTTTTCTTCCTTCTGAAAACAAGAAGAATAAAATGTTTGAGAAGTCCTAAAGAGGATAACAAATTGAATTGTCGACTTACTGTTCTTGGCACTCAAATTTTATGATCCTTACCTCCCTAGTGACAGAGCAAGCTATTCAAAAGTATGATGTGAGAGTTTCAGCTGATGAAATTTGGTAGTTCTTCCAAGTCAAAGGAACTACACTCGCTGATTTACATGAAATGAGGGCTTGGCCCTGTTGCTGTGTTACATTTGTAGCAAATGTTAATTGATTTTGTAGCATACAGATCCTCAGAGGGAAGTGAGAACTGTTATTGAGTGAATCCTGCTGTGCCAAGCATCACTTTCTGGATTTTAGCGTAGGATGATCCAGGACAGGTCATGAAATCCTCTTTATATGGTGAAGCAACATGAGAAGAATAATTGTACCATAGCTGCAAAACTGGTTTGAGACTGAAGCACTCCAAATTTTGTCTCGACAAAGAACATCAAGTGATTTTCAGGAAGGAGCTGTCTGCATGCAGCTCTGGGTTTTTTGTGTCAGGACTGTTGACCCAACAAGCTATTGACATGGAGTTGTCCCTTTTGAACATAGTGTTTCTCATGTTTAACATTTGCAAAATTTGTTCTGTTGGGCTTTTGGATAAGGTGAAGAGATGACACATAGAGGACTCTCTTCAGAATGGTTTTATCATTCACAAGATGCCCTGTCCTTATAGCTAAAATTTAGGTGAGAAAGATCTTATTTTCAGTCACTGAACTTTAGTTGCTTTGCTTTTCCCAGGTAGTAGAAATGCAGGAGAGTGGATCATGTGCATCAAACTTTAAAGTATTGTTCAAACCTGTGTAGAGAACTAACTCTGTTCTTTACTGCGAAGATCATCTTTAGTTCAAAGAACAGATTGCAAGTGACCCATAAACATCATGGGTGGCTGATTCTACTAATCAGTATTTTTAGATGGAACTTTTTGGTGGAGGTGGTAAGAAGTACAGTACAGAGAAGGAAGATAGTACAGGTAGATGTAATTTTTTCTGTGAATCCAATAACACAGGAATAAATTATCTTGATGAATGCAGTGTTAATTTTCTTCTTTGTGGCTGGAAGTATGTGCATAATTTGCATGTAGACAATAAGTAAAGCAGCTATAGTATCAATTTTAATGTCTATAATGGACTACCTCTTGAGATTTTTTTTTTCTGGTGGACTGCGCTGTATTATCTTTGCTTCACAGTGATGTTTCATTTATTAAAGAGAAATAATCTTATGTTGAATTATAGTGAATGTATTTCAGTTTTATATATGAACATAAATTTTCATGGGAGAGACTAACATTGGATTTTTCCAAGACTGTTTAGTGTTTGATTTGTTAGGAGAAACAGGCATCAAGAAACCAGCAGGAGCTGTGCTGATTCCTGAAGAAATGAGGGTACATAGGGTTTCTTCTCCCAGAACATTTCATTTCAGACACAAATTTTGCAGGCGTTAAATAGAAAGAGCAGTTTAAATTATATTCAAGAAGAATTGAAGTAGTTCATAAAAGCTGTATCGTTTTCACATTAATAAATCAGTGCTCGAAAAATTCAGCCTGGAGTTACAGAATATTGTTGTACAGGTTTTGGTCGCTGCTGGTGTACTACTTTTGGACTGCATCCGTAACATTTTAGTATCACTGGGTGAAATAAGGTGCAGATGTGATGATGTAGTGTGTATTGATCTTAAGTACTTATGAGAGTCCTAATTTTTCTAGCAATTAACTTCCTGTAAGAATTTGGTCTCATAGGATGCATAAGGCAGAGCACAGCTCTAAACAAAGTCAACTGTGTATTCAGATGTACTTTAGCTTGTACTTTACTTTCAAAAAGTGGAGAAAATGTTGTCTGCCTGTCTTCAAAGTAGGGGATGGTGTCTGAAGGAACAGTTCTGATGCTTGACTTTAGCAAGTGGTAGCACTTTCAAGAGAAGCTTTTAGCAGAAGACAAGCTCATAGGTTATGGAGCAGTACAGAGAACTGCACTTTTGTGCTGTTTCTAATATGTTGAGATCAAATAACTAACCTATAGGAGAACAATTTATAAGGATGATGCAATTAGAAGAGTAAAGTTATTCTAAACATTAATCGACTGCATACATTCTCTATTATTGTTATAAAAGCTTGAGAAGCAGACAGAAGAGACAAAAATGCCTCACAACTTGCAATAGATTTCACCAAATGCTTTTTTTGAACAAACTTCCTTTAAACAAAAAATGCTAGTGTCGTGTTTTGGTGCGATGCTAGTAATAACTAGTAATGATTCTTAATGCATCTCCACTGCGCTGATGTGAGAGGGAAACTTCTTAATTGTGGTGCGGCAGCTCAGTATGTCTGCAGTGCTTTGAAAAGAGCTTGGAGGTAGAGCTGTTACAGTCACTCATTCTGGGGAGCAAATACTGTGTAAATGACTGTTGTGGCAGGTAGAATGTCTAACTTGCCTGTGGAGTGTTGAACTAGGTGCAGGAGAGCTAAATACTTGTGAATGAATGTAGGAATCTGGTTGTGGTAGGCAACTAGTCACCTGAATGAATTAAGAAAGTTTTTTTTCTCCACTTCAGGGGTTTTTCTTTAAGTCTTATGAGAAAGATCTTGATGTATATATAATATGTAATATGTGTACCATATAAAGCTTTTTTTATAAAAGGAGGAATCACTGATGGGATCGGTCTTATGGTTTCCTAAAAATATGAAGACTAGGAAGAGAAACTTCAGCTTTGGCATCCAGAAAAAAGTCTAATGACCCTCCCACCTCCAATCTTACATACTAAAGGTTACCTCTTCAAAGAAGTCTATTGCATTGCACTATTACAACTTCAGTAGCTATGCTACAGTGTACCGAATATTTTAAAAATACAGTATGAAAAACATCAGGAAAGGTTCTCAGTTCAGAAAAGAAACAGTAGCTACTGTAGGTATAATGTGTTATTACGCAGGGCTTCCCTTTTTATATGGTGAATAGTGTTGTATATTTAACTAGTAAATTGTGAAAATGTGTAATGGTCTGTTAATAAACTGCAGTGGGGTACCTTTCGGTTGCTGGTGTTTTCAAAGGTGTTATCTACAGGCCTAATTCTTCAGGAGCATGGACATGTTATATATTCTGGTTTTGAACAGCCCAGTTGTTTTGTAGTACAAAGGCTTTCATATTTCTAGCATTCATAAGCTTGACATCACTATGAATCCCCTCCTGTGATAATTTTGATCAGTCATGCTTTTAAGACACTAATATCACCTGAAGATGAATTCTTAGCATACAACAGAAATGTCTTGCTTCATTTGAAGAAGCGAAGTTCACGTATATTCAGAAAGATTCTAGGAGTTCCCTTGAAATTTTTCAGTGACAAGTTTTAAGTCACACAATGCATTGTACTAGAGACTTCAACTCTCTTCATATTTTGTGAAAGCTTTTCCATGTGGTTCTTCTTTTTGTTGTCTTCTTGAATTTTTTTTTTTGGCACCTTTTGGTGTTTGAAATATTGTTTCACATTTCATTACAAAGATTTGGGTAGAAAACAGCTTTTCTGATGTTAGCAGTTAACTTCTCTGGTGTTAGTCAGAGATGCTCTTCCTGTTGATCTTCATGTGTTATTGTTGATTCATTTGTGTGTAGGAAAGTGTTATGCTTAACATAAAAAATGTTACTTGCCCTTGGTTTTATGCTTTGGTAAAACAGCCATTTCATGCTCCGTTTTAATGCTCTGCACTGTTTTTCTGTAGCTGTAAATCTTAGAGATGGGGATTCTGTACCCTGGAGATTCACTTTTCCCTTGTACCCAAGTGAGCAGTAAAAAAGCTCTTGCTCTGCACAGAAACCTGTAGGCCTGTTAGCTCTGCATTTGTTTCTGAGCTCATTGCTTTTGCATGTATTGGATAGAAGATGTCACACTACTTTCCAAAATGGCCATCATGGCTTTCTAATTAGACATTTAGAGATTTTTTTTTCTCTTCTGACAGTTTGAATGTTAACATATTAGCAATAATGCTTAAATTGATGAAGTGTAAAACTAGTGAAATGGGTTGCAGTGAAAGGAAGTGAAAATGTTATGAACCATAGGCCCTAATTTATGTTTTTTTAGAAAATTTGTCCAGTGAAATAAAGTATTTGAAATAATTCCACTTACAGTATTCCACAAGAGGTTCAGCAATAGCGGTAGCCTGATTTTGCTTTTTAACATAGAAAGTAAAAGCATTTCCTGTTTTGTTTTGGGGGAGGTAGAGGGTCATCAGAGTACATTGAGATCCACATACGCTATCAAGACTAGATTTTTTTCTGTCCTTCCTATTGACAGGCTTACACCTAAGGTTTAACTGAGTAGCTGTGACAGAAGCTTTCGCTGTATACTTTGTGACCCTAAATAGAGGCAAATACGATGCCTATTCTTCATGTTAGTTTATAATCCAAATTTCTTGGGTACCATGAGTTAACAGGTCTCTGTTCTTTCTAACTCCCTATCTAGATGTAGAACCTCTATTATAGATGACTGTCTCTGTACACCCTAATCCTCCCCCTTCTCTGAACCCATTTTAACTCTCGTCTCCCTGACTAAGCCTCCCAAGTCTTTCATTATTAAATAGCAGTCACACATTCTGTTCTGGTTCTTGTGATACAAGACTTCATGTCAAAGTCTGTTCCTATCTCTTCTGGTCTGATTCTTGTACCTTCTGCACTTGAATTCAGCTGCTTGCTGGGTGCCTTAAAGATGAACCTCTTGCTGTCAGTACCAGTTTTGCATAATTTCAGTTCACAGCAATAATTATATTGATAGCCCATTTTCCAAGATGTTTTGAGGAATGTTTACACGTTTTCTGGAGACTGCTGGAGGGGTTAATAGTGTAGAGGGATTTTAGTGTAAAAGAGTTGTGATTGGACGAGTATAAAATCTGTAATTTTTTTATTTTAGATAGCTCTAGTTTCGGAGGGGAGGGTTGTTTGGCATTTTCTTGGTGTTGGGGCCATTTTTCTAGGATTAGCAAGAAGAAAGATCCATGATACGAAGACCAAATCTTACTCCTAGTTTCAAAACTCAAAAAGCTTTTCAAATATAAGTTCATTTTTCTAGTTTAAATCTTGAAAGGGATTAAATTTATTCTTCTTCCTTCATGTACTGAAAATCACCCCAAAGCAGTCACATTTGACATGTAAAATTGTAGCCTGAATGGTTAAAAACCTGGCAAAGTTGCAAGCAATTGAACAGAGATTTTTCATAGACTCATAGAACAACCAAATTGGAAGAGACCCACCGGATGATCGAGTCCAACCATCCCTATCAAACACTAAACCATGCCCCTCAGCACCTCGTCCACCTGTCCCTTAAGCACCTCCAGGGAAGGTGAATCAACCACCTCCCTGGGCAGCCTCTGCCAGTACCCAATGACCCCTTTCTGTGAAAATTTTTTTTCCTGATGTCTAGCCTAAANTTCTTGGCCACCTGAGCACGCTGCTGGCTCATGGTCAGTTGCTGTCAACCAACACCTCCAGGTCTCTCTCCTCCAGGCAGCTTTCTAGACAGACTTCTCCTAGTCTGTAGCTCTGCATAGGGTTGTTGTGCCCCAAGTGCAGGACCCGGCACTTGTCCGTGTTAAACCTCATGCCATTGGACTCAGCCCAGTGGTCCAGCCTGTTCAGATCCCTTTGCACAGCCTCCTACCCTCCAGCAGATCGACATTTCCACCCAGCTTAGTGTTGTCTGCAAACTTGCTAAGGGCGTGCTCGATGCCTTCATCTATGTCATTGATTTCGAGTGGGAAGTGCCAGGCAACCTTACTCAGGTGGTGCTTCCTGCCTTAGCTTTGAGCAGAGAAGACTTAAACTAGTGACTTATTTGAAGGGAATTATTTAGCAATGTAACTGTTCATAGAGGCTTCATAATTAAGTTGCTTAAACTTCTCAGTGTTATATCTGACCTTGAGATCAAAGATTTAAGAAGTAATTGGAAGAGGGTATTGCATGCAGCACGTTATGGAGACTGAAGGAGGAAATCCAACTGTCTCCTATCAGCACATGTGACAGTGAATATTTTGAGGCCATATATTAAAGCTGATGACTCCTGTGAGGTAGAGTGCTGAGGTCATTGATACCAGAAGTCCTTTTGGCTCCAGTGGACTGGTGAGAGCATAATTTAAACTATGCTGGTGTTTATGCCTTGGTGAGAAGAGAATTTGAAATGTGAGGAGCTTGGAAAATGAATCCAGCTTCATGAACTCTTAAACATGGGAACTGATGGGGGAACGTCTGAAGGAGGAGGAATGTGGTACATGTAGTTGCAGCACTTGGGCAGATTCAGATGCCTTACCATCTGTATTTCCAAAATGCCCCTTGATGACTCAAACTTGACTTATTAGAGTTTTCATAGCAATTGGTATGTCATTAGCAAGCATGAAATAAATATATCGTCTGCTACACAATACTGGTATTGACTATAGACTTCAGTATTCAGGAGCACATAGTAGTACTTCCACCTCTACCTTTCATATTCAGGAAAACCATGGTGGGTTTGATGGCTATACACATATGAAATGTTTTGCTTAGGTAAATGAGTCTGGGGAGTTGGAATTTAAGGGGAGGAAGATACATGAATATATTACTCTTTTTGGACCCTCACTAGAGAATTCAAGACATGCAAATACTGAAGGAGTGGGAGTGTTATCCTTCAAAAATATACGAAATGCAAGGACTATGTTAGAAGCGTTGTGCACTTTAAGGTATCTGAGGTACAAAGAAAGCTTGTCATTCATGGAATTACATCTATGAGTCTTTTAATATACTCAGGTTGTTCTTTATCTCCTACAGAGCATTGCAGAATTTGTTTCCCTGGAGGTGACTGAAGTAAGGCTAGAAAAATCCTACCTGATCTTTAATAATCTCTCACACACATGATAATACTCTAGAATTGTACTGTGATTGTATAATTTACACTTAAATCCTTTCATCTCTGTGCTCCCACCCCTGAAAAATTCCTTTAGTGTTGTAGGGAGCCAGTGACCAAGTACTTGAAATACCTTGACTTTGTTGCCAGTTTAGGCTCACCTGCTTAGACTGATTTATTGTGGGTTGGTGGTTGGTTTTTTTTTAATTTGTTTGGGTTTTCTTTTCCAAAAAGATGGAAAAATACATTTCTCTTGTTATAGTTAATAGATACAGGAAGCAATTTGCAGATCGGGAAACAATGGATCTCATATAATAAAAGCATTGCCTAGGTAATTGATAAAGAAGATAAACCTACATTGTTAAGCTTGCGCATTTTACTCTTACTTGTACACCATGTATTGGTCTCTTGTGCTTTTCACCATTAAGCAGTAATGTTATTGCATTAGTAAAAATGCCCTGCTACTTTGACTGGCTTTCAAAAACACACACAAAATCAAATAATGTATTTTACTGAATTATGAAGAACTGTGTTATTTGCTCACTTAGTTATTGCTCTCAGTGCTCCACGTTACAATTTAATCACCGCTCTGCGCCTCTTGGGTTCATGCAGGCTGGTGTGATGCAGCAAGGGGACAGAGCCAAATGACTGGCAGTTAAGTGTTTCAATCAGTCAAGATACTGATTTATTTCTTTGAGGAGGAGTGTAAAGGAAATGAGAATGGCTGGGTTTTGTAACTGATGCAGTGCATAGCCATCAGTTAAACTGTGGAGGTCATACATATAAGTTGAAATAGTTCTTGAGAAAAAGAAAAAAAAAATCCCACCAGTATGTGTCTTGTCATTTACACTGCATACAGCCTTTGAGCAACTTGTGATGTTCAGGATGACCTGTAAAGGCAGCACAAAGGATGAGTCTGGAATCCTTTTACTTTACAAGGCTTTCATCAATAGAAGTTATATAAAGAATTAAAACACAGGTTGTTAGAATTTTTTTGTTGTCTGCCTAGTTAGTATATACAGCTGTGATGTTTTTAAATGTATTCAAAATGATTTATGTGTTGACATTGCAGAATGTTTAAACTGAAATGCTGCCCAGCTGACAGATAAATCCTGTCTCTTTGAAATGGGGTGAGTGGTATAAATATCTGTGAAAATGGATCCTTTTTGGAGTATAAATTGCTAGTCAAGTAGAGCAAAAATAGGAATAAAAGCTTTGGCAGAAATTTGTATTTGAAAATACACATATACCACCCCCCCGGCCACTCCTTGCTGAACTTTATTTAGTAACAGGTCTTTCTTCGTACCTTCAGGTGCTGATTTTAGTCTGAAAGAAGTCCATTTTAGGTAGTCAAAACAATAAATACTCAGTAACAAACATGACTTGACTACATTAGGTAGTGTTTAAGATATAGAAGATTAAACCAAAGTTTCTTGTTAATGAAGTATCATTGTTACTTTTGCCCAATTCTGTATTCCATCTGAACTCGCACAGAGATAAAATCCAGAGGAAGCAAGCAGATAGTTTTGAACAAAATAAGGGCTTTCTAAGACTTGGAACATCCACAGCCCACTGAAAATCTGTGCTCAACAACCATTGCTTTTACAGCAAGAAAGTTACCTTACCTATCAAGAGATTGTTTTAGTAGAAAGAAAATTCCCTAGAAAGCCCAGTATAGCCTAGCCTACCTTTAATGTTCTTTTCTAACCAAAATCCTGAGTTTTTCAAACAGTTTCACAAAATGTGTGAACTAAAATGTGATGCATGTGGATGCATACTTAAAAAAAGAACTACTTTTAAGAGAAACTTTCAGGCCAACAGTTAACTGTCTCATGGAAAACTGCTTGACTGGACTGCAACTTGCCTTTTGGTCTGGGGAGAAATCTTCAGGCTTGCTGCTGAATGTGCTCTGGGGAAGTGAAGGTTTCTGCAGTATTAACTGATAGAAGCAGACCTCGCCGTTGTAGTGGCTGGATGGCAGAGATGGATGACACTGATTTCTGCATGTTTTATGCATGTTACCTGTGCTGCATCCAAATGGATGAGTATTTATTTTGATATGACCCATTAAGACTCAGGTTTTTGAGACCTACTTTGTCTTTTTCTCAGAGAATGTGCAAGATATGGTGATGGATGTATGATCGTGATAGTTTCGGAAGACCAAGGAGAAGAGAAAGTGCGCTGAGGGCAGGAAACAGAGCTACTTCAGCATTTCTCTTCCTTTCTGCCTTTTTTTTCTGAGCTAACAGTCAGAGAATCATAGGATCAGTCCATTCAATCAGAATACAGATCTATTCTTAATGTGTTGAACTGCATTATTTAGCCCACCACTGCAAGCCAAATTGTTATTCCTGGAGATAAAATTGCTAACTTGATCTGATGGAACTCTGTTAATCTAGAATTTCATTTATAACTTCTCTTAAATCTGCCTGTTGAAGGTGCTTTGTGTTTATTAAGTATGATTTTGACAAAAAGACACAAATATACCCTAATAGCAGCTATTTAGTTAGCCCTTCAGTGCCTGGGAGAAAGCTGTCGAAGAGACTCTTGCCTTGCTAGAAGGAGTTGGAACTTGCTATTAAGTCCTGTGGTGCCTGTATTTGCACCACATCGATCCTTTGGAAGTGAGACACTGAAGGAGCAGATCTCTATTAAGCTCCTTGGCTGTGAGTAATTACTGAGAAATACAGAAAAGAATACCTGACTGTTTTATTCATAATCTTACTTAGTAGCTGCATTCCTTAGTCCTGCATGTTTTGAATACCATTGGCTAGAACAACCAGTTGAATACACAATCAGCTGCTGGCTGAAAAGATCTGCAGTGGTTAAAAATTATAGGTGTGCTTGCTGAGAGGGAAATCTGATAGTCCCTTGGAACTTTATGGGTAAAGATTACATAAAAGAGGGAATTTGCAAGTCTGGGATGTGTTTTTCCTACAATGTCTGTCTCCATTTTCTGTGAAACGAGTCCCTTTTTAGGTTATTTCACATTTTGTTGTCTTTCAGATGGAGAGCAAACTTGAGATTTACAGTCTGAAAACTGGTTGCAGTGGTTCTTAGTGATGATTGGGATATCTGCAAGGCTTTAGCAGCTGATACAATGTATATGAGTTCATAAAACTATAACTCTTAGCTTTCCTAGTTTCTTGGAGTGCTTCATTCAGTTGATCTTTCCAGGTTGAATTTTGCATGGTGCCTGATCTGCTTTGCCTGCATGGGTGCTCTGTCTACTGAGCAAAGTAACCATCTCACCTGACTTGATTGAGACCATGGGCAATGTGTCTTTTTGCAACAGGTTTTTATAGGATCAGGCTTTTGTTTACAGGATTTATTTGTGTATTTTGTAATGGAAAAAGTTCTGTGTTACCTTTACAGTACTGAGCGTTTAAAGCTCTCTGCTTGTTAACAGCCTTCTAGTTTGTATTCATTTTCCCATAAACATCAATTCTTATCTACACTCCTCAGAGCAATCTTCATCTAAATCTGAGGACAGATTTGCGCCATTAGCAATATGTTATCTTGAAGCCGAGATTTGCGTTAAGGAAAATATGATTGGTTTGATGTAAGGACAAATGGTTGTCTTACCCATTTTGACATGTTTGTCCATAATTTGTGTTTCTTTCTTGTTAGTTTCAAAGGATTTCTTTCTAGGCAGGACTTAAATGGATTTGTTCGGTGTTTACATTTATGCAAATGATTATTGTGTCACTGGGGTTGCAGTATTTTAAAAAAACCCTGCCAGATAGTGTATGTGCCTTTGAGTATTAAAGTGATTACAATTACCTACATAAAAGGAGTTGCTTTATTAATTAATTAACTTGGAGAAAAAAGGCTAGCGACCCTCTGAAGGAATATCAATAACTGAAATGTTAATTATGCAAATAAGAACTGTCTTTACTGTTCATTATTCATAGTTTAACATGAAAATTGCCTTTTAAAATAATGCTGCATTCATATATTTCAATAAATGTCTAATCTACTTGGGCTGTCACTTGGATCTAGTTTTTTGAGACAAAGGATCTGTGGTGACAGTGATCCATGCAGACCGCTCATTCCCTGTGGCACTTGGGTCAAGTCACCGGTACCCAGTTCCTGACGGCTGGGCTGGGTTTTATTGAAAAGCTTGTTCTCTGAGGCAGCAACTCCCTTTGTGAATGAATTCTTGCAAAATTTTTATTTAGTGAGCCAGAGGTACATTTCATAGAAAGAAGACACAGCAAAACCTCCTAAGAGCTTTTGTGACATTCTTGTGTTTCAGAAAGGGAGGCTGTAGCTGAGCTCTGAATCCTGTTTTAGGCTGTTCCATGTCAGATCGCCTTTTCTTTGGTGTGTCGTTAGTGGTAGTACCAAGGGAAACACCGTAAGGAAAGCAGAGAGTACACCACTTGTTTGATTACTCTTAACTTAATGGACTCAGTCAACTCACTGATCCTTTTTACATTTAGAAAATGTGACTCTGCTGGCTGTCAAGTGCCGCAGATGATTTCATGCAGATTTTGAGAATACTGTCCTTGTGAAGAGCTCTGCCTTTTTATTTTTTGAAGTTTCATGGAGTATGTTAGCAAATTCTGATGAAAGATTCCGGGGGTGGGGTGGGTGTTATTCCTTGTCATATCCCTAAGCATAACAGTCAAAGGTTTGTAGGGCTTCTTCTTGCTCAGGTGTCTGTAAGTATTGGTACAACAGCACAAGAAGGAAGAGCTATGTTCTCTTTTTCATCAGCTGAAAGTGCTGCAATAATCTCATTTTTGTTTTGAGTATACAGACAAAAAGTAGTAGCTATGCAGTCCCATAAGATGTTTTACCCTCCCCTCCCTGAGGATTCAAACACACCCACGTATAAGCATAAAACATTAAGATTTCCTTTTTTTAATGCCCTAGAACTTGCTATGCCAATAGAAAAAGGGCTGATGAAGAAATATGTGCCCCCCTCTTCCCTTGTCGCGTGATGAATTGTGGAAGTCCTGATTGAAAATTCTAATCACAGCCTTGCAGTCCTTCAGATCACAACCCTTGACAGTTGATTCACTCCTTTTCATGCCTGCTGCCTCTGACTGCTTCTGGTGCCTCTTATGCATGAGTCTATCATTAGCACACAAAGCATGATGGATTGGTTGGGGTACCTTTATCCTTAGAACCTGGGAAATGCTTCTTTTTCAGAATCAAAGAACCTGTGTGTGACATCGTCATGAATGAGAGAAGAAAGTAATACAGTATTGGATGTGCCTGTTTGCTGCCACTGTTTAGAAAATGATGCATTATGGGGAATGTAAGTATATGGCCTATTTGTTTGGGTTTTTACTACTCTCTAGTGAATGATGCAGAAAATCACGGCTCTTAAACAATACCTGGGCTGAGTCCGGTAAATGCGTGGAAGTTATAATACTTTTTCAGAAATCTGAACTGTAAACATTTTGAAAATTGTACTTAAAGATCAGCCTGTTCATGAAATCTCTTTAACTTTCAGTGTGATCGGATGAGCAAAATTATTAGGAGTAATTAGTTTTCATACTGACAGAGGTTAATGAATTTTTGTGAATTCTCTTCTGTAGATCTTTTCAACAGGAAACTTCTGCAAATGTTTGCAACTCTAAATGCAGATGTTAAACTTGCAAATGCTTTTATTCGTCTGTGTGACTTGACATTTAATGTTTCAGTGAACAAGACAGTTAAGTTTTGGCTCCAGTGAAAGATTGATAGGAACAATTTTCGAATGTGGTATCAAAACAAAATGAAAATATGTCATGTTCAAATACAGAGCTCTGGTGCATCATGTGGTCTTGTAATAAATGAAATAACACTACCAACCTGACAGATTTGCAAGAAAATGTTTTTGAATTTATGATGATTAATTTTCAAGATGAACTGCAATAAAAAAAAGTATTAGTAGCTACTTAAATAAGGTAAGGGGAAGCAGCTTTCAGAAATGAAAACAAGCAGGTAATGATAAGGCTGCTTTCACTTTTGTATCGAGCTTCAGCTTTCTAAAATTTATGCAGTGAGTAAATTGATACTCTGGCTGCTGCAGCTGTAAGTAACAGCTACTCATGCAGGTGTAACATCTTGTGGAAATTCCACTCCTTGGATTTGTTACTGTTTGTTGTTTGTGTAGGTTGTCTCAGAAATAGGAGTAACACAAAGCAGAACTGAAAATTTTCTACCAGGACTGGTGATTCTTTCCAAGCCTCCAAAATAAAACAGCACTGAACTCTGTGAGGAAACAGAAGTAGCTCTGCAGTTCCTTGAAAGAAAACCAAACTTTTCTGAAACACAGCATGTTTGTTCATCTTGAGCATTTGCTGCTTAAAGCTTTACTTTGTTTTGTATTAGGACAGTTAAATGCAAAGAGTATAGTTTGGTAGGGTATGAAAGGATTTATTTAAACATCATTAGGTGGTATTGGGCTAAAACCATGCCTTGATGCCATTTATACTTAGCAAGAAGTCAACCATACATACCAAGTGCTTAAGTTTTCATTTGTATTGATTTAGGTTTATTTTTAACGGTAGGGTTCCTTGCTTCACTTCTTTCCATTTCATTGTGTCTGCACAGATGCCTTGGCAATCGACAGGTGCAGAATAGCTTTATGCACCCATTAGTACAATGTAGTTGCTGGCAAACATGATTTAATGGTGTGGATGAAGGAACTGTACACTGGGACAGATCCTAAGTAAATGGCACGGCTCTCTTGCACCAGCATAGCTGTTTGGAAGTTGTTTGTTGCACGCTGTAGCAGATCAGAAGCTACATTAAACTGCCTGACTATTTGCATGTTAACTCTTCCTTTGGTTATATTTAGTTTACGTAACACTTGCTTCTTCAGTTACAAATTGCCAGGGGAATTTTTTTTCCTATATATCTATATAGAATCATAGAATAACCAGTCCAACCATCCCTATCAATCACTAAACCATGCCCCTTAGCACCTCATCCACCTGTCCCTTAAACACCTCCAGGGAAGGTGAATTAACCACCTCCCTGGGCAGCCTCTGCCAGTGCCCAACAACCCTTTCTGTGAACATTTTTTTCCTAATGTCCTGCCTAAATCTCCCCTGGCAGAGCTTGAGGCCATTCCCTCTTGTCCTGTCCCCTGTCACTTGGGAGAAGAGGCCATCACCCTCCTCTCTACAACCTCCTTTCAGGTAGTTATAGAGAGGAATGAGGTCTCCCCTCAGCCTCCTCTTCTCCAGGCTAAACAATCCCAGCTCTCTCAGCCATTCCTCATAAGGGCTGGTTCTCCAGCCCCTTCACCAGCTTCATTGTTCTTCTCTGGACACTCTCCAGAGCCTCAACATCCTTCTTGTGGTGAGGGACCCAGAACTGCACACAGGATTCAAGGAGCGGTCTCACCAGTGCCGAGTACAGAGGGATAATAACCATCCCTGGACCTGCTGGTCACACCATTTCTGATCCAAGCCAGGATGCCATTGGCCTCCTTGCCCACCTGGACACACTGCTGGCTCATGTTCAGTTGGAGTTTCTGTATATACATGCACATATGTAGACCAAATAGTCAACCTATAAAGCAATATATTGAAGTAGTGACGTTATTTGACTACTTCTTTGACAATGTGTTTAGCAGTTTTCCCCCCATAAGGCCTCTTTGCTGTATCTAATGTCTCCCTCATAGTTTCAATTCCTGCCAAATGCAGGTAGTACCACTCCCTAGCAGTTAGGCTTACTTCTCCTTGGTTTCAAGGAGCTGCCTTGTCCTTAAAACTGGCATAACTTTTGCACATGTCATTTTGCCTGCTTTTTTAGTCAGATCTATAAAATGTGTATGTATATGCATTGAACATACATTTCAGGTGTTTATTTTAAACCTAGGCACTAAAACATATATTTATACATCTAATTAAGTGATGCTGCTGCCAGTGGTTTACACTTTGATGGGACCTAATTGTGCTCAATGTTTCTTTTTATTGGGTATATATATTTTATATATATACATGTATGTGTGTGTGTGTATATATATATATATAAAATATATATATAACAGCTGAGACTACTTTACCAGGAGCAGCTCATTGCTGTCAAAAGGGCAAGCGTTACTCATCTCCCACACATACCACACTGTTGTTTGTTTGGTCTCTCATTTAGCAGCTGACAAGACATTTCTGTTAAAAGATAGGAGAAACGTGCTGAAAGGAGATGTTAGGAAGGCGGTGGGATGCATCATGACTCAAGTGTGAGAACAGAAGGAATGCACTTTTCTGGTGTGTTTGGACAGAGACCTAGTTTTGTCTTAGACCAAAAGTGAGCTTTTAAGCTGGATATGGGAGAAAAGCTTCAGAAAGGATATGGACTGTGCTTTGTTCAGAACAGCAGTTCAACAGGAGAAAAATAAAATAAGTATTGGTGTCATGTTATTTTGAAACAGCAAAAATGCATTTATAGGGAGATGTTAGGGTTATCTTTAGCACTATAAACTTTTACGTGGGAGTCTTTCCTCTTGGTAGGAGTTATGGGGGAAGCCCCAAAAGTTGTCTGCTAACAGTTATTTTCAGGCACCTTGAGGATACCAGACAGGCAACGCCTTCTCATGCCTTACTAGTCATCAGCAATGCTCCCTCTCCTTTGTTAAAGCAACACACTTGATGGTCCTGGAGTTTTCCCTGGTACCCTTGGGATGGGTGGTATGTCACGCAAAGATGGTCTTTTGTCTATACTTCTGTAATTTAAGTTCACTTGGTGGACAGTAGAAAAGAGAAATTCTAGAAACCATTTTGCTAAGAAATAATTTTGAACTGGGCTTACTCTCTGAGAAGAGATCTGAATGCGCTCACCCATTTATATTGTGTTTTTTTCAGCAAAGATGCATGTTATTAACAAGGTCCCTGCTGGTCTCTATCTAGTCCCTGTCTCACTGTGCACAGAGAAGAGAAAAAGACAAGACCCATCTAAAGAATTTAAGGGTCCAAAGATAAAATTAGTATAATAAGCAGGTGAAGGGAACAAATTCCAAAACGGATGAAATGTATATGCAAGTGTACAGTATATTGTGCTTGCTGCCTTCGTAATAGCTTTCAAATGCAAATAAGTCACCTTGGTCCTCAGTTCTTAATATCAGGAATCACTTTATCCACTAAGATTCCTTAAGAATAACCAATATTTTGCTGAAATTATGTATTCTTTTCCTCCAGCTAATGCCAATAACTTTGCTGGGATAACATATAATTTGTCCTTTGCAGATACTTGCAACTTTGTGTCTTATTCCTGTTCTATGGTTACCAATGTTTGTAGTTTGTGCTTGTGTGGGGTTCATGACACTTTTCAGGTGGAATCAATGTTTTGAGGGGGAGTTATCTTTCATCAAAACATACATACTTTCATGTGTACAGTAGAGATCAGCGGAATTAGTTTCTTGAAATTAAAATACACATGGATTTGCAAGAGTTTAAATGCAGCAGGTGAGACTTTAAAATAACCACAAGAAATTTAGGCATGCTGCTTGTGTCATTTGTGTGCTTTGCTTTTAATGTCAGAATCCTGGTATCTAAAATATGTTCTGTATTGTGTTCTGGACATCACTTAACAACTGCATAGCCTATACATCTACTGCTTACTCTGATATTTGCAGTGTTATGCAGCCATCCTATATGGGCTTGTTTATATTGGAACTGTTTTCCATTCCCACTGAGTGCTTTGCCCCTGCTGTGAAATTGCCAATGATCCATTGACTACTTGCTTTCACCAGAATGGGAATTTTTCACAATCTTTGTTTTAGAGATGAGAATACTCCGGAAGGTTTTCATGATCATGATTGATCAGTTATACTGTGGCATTTACATTTGGATAAAATTCAAAGTTTCTTAAGCATAAATATTCACAAACATATGATGTCTTATGTGAATGTTGTGTTTAGTGATTCTGATGTCTGTTAGCACATGACATGGAGTGACCAGAAAAGTGTATTAATTACTTTCAATAACAATTGGATTGTATATCTCTTGCAGTTTCTGTCAAGTTTATCTCTCAAATAACCTGTATTGTTTACTGTCTGAGCTGATAAAGCTTTACAGGTTTTGGAAATTAATTCAGAGAACATCTGAGATGTACTTATAACTGAAGGAGAAGTTCATATGTAAATAGGCTGGATTACATTTAAGGATGTAAAGCTTCATGATTGTTTGTCTTAAGGATTTATGTTGTCTGTAGCTATACATACACAAGACCTAATGGTCTAAAGGCATTAGCAAAGTAGTTCTTTTAAAATGATCTCTCAGTTCTGTGTTTTGTGTGTGTTTCCTTAGATTTTTCTGGGATGCTTAACAAAATTTCATCTACTCTGTTACATAAGCATCATCAGAAAAGATGTCATAAAATGAAAGTAAAGATATGCACAAATGACTCCTTCTTATACTATACAGCTGTAATTCTGGCCTTTGCAGCTGTACCAGAGTTTACTTTAATCTAGGCAGCTGGAGTACTGCTCGTGTGCCAGCTGTGGTAGCTCAGGGTTTGAGGCTATGTGAGCCACCCCATCACACTCAGTGCTATCTGGCATAGCCTTGTCTTGGCTAATTCAGTCTGTCATAGTTGTATTCACACAAACTGTATTTCTACTATCTTGGTTTCTGTGTAGACTATTTTTACTGCAACTGGAGATTTGAAATGCAAACATTAAAATTTTAGTATCTACTGAAACAAAGGTGTAGTTAGTGGGTCTCGTGTGTGGTCTTGTAGTGATCCTGTGCATGACGGTTATCCTCTTGCCTCCAACCATCTGCTGACACAGTGACATGTTCGTATTTTTCTCATGGACTTGTCTGTAGTTTTACATAGTACTGGAATAGGCTTGAAGAATTAAATTAGCCTGTAAATACATTTTATTAAATAGGCAATGTGGTTTCTGTTTTCAAATTTTAACAAATTCGGATTTCCTGATGTCCTTTACTTGCAAATCTATTGTGTAAGAGGCTTGCTTAGAAAATAAGGTGATATTTATGACCACGGTAATGCAAGTATGTAACTTCTTAGCACAAAACAGAAAATGCTTGTAAAACTAGGTTGATATTTGAGACTCTTCTGAAACCTATCAAGAAGTGCATAAATTATATCCACCTCAGTGACTTAACCTTTTGACATTTGTGGATGTGCCTTTGACTTTACAGTTTGTCAGATGTGACCTGCATATCGTAGGCAATATCAGATCTGGAATCTCAAATGTGAAGCTTGCATCCATGTGTGCATGCAAAACGTTGTTTTTTAAAAAAATTAACTATATGTATTTCTTTATACCTTAAAATAATTCCCATCTGCAATGTGAGTTACCACTGTTGATACACTTGTTAGATTATTAGATTTGATTACAATTTGAGTATTAGAAATAATTTTAATTAAAGAGTGGTTGTGAGTTTTGGACCTTTAAGTAAAAGCTTCTGAAGATAATGGAAAGACTTGCATTGGAGTTAAGTGAAGTTGATCCCACTGAGTGTTATTTCTTCTGATACTTAGAAATGCAGTTGTGCAGCCTAGTAAGCATAATCCACATTGTAAGAATAGGGATTTGTCAGTTATCCTGGTTTGTAGTATGGCAAGATGGTCTAAATTCTTAGTGGAGATTTTAGTTTGTCTCTTAAATTGGAGAAGTATTTTTCTTTGGGTGTAGAATATTTCGTTGGGTTTTGTGACTGTTGAACTTTTCTATTTCTTGATGCAGCAGCTCATATACAGCATCTGTACTTGCTCAAAGGGAAAATTGTGTACTTGGAAGTTTTGTTGTAGAGACTTCACGTATTTAGAAGGTTGACCATGGAAATTCAATGCATAGATCTAGTGGTTATTTCTTGGAAAATTACAAGTGCCGAGAAAGCTAGATTTCCATCCTACTCTGCCATTGTTTGGTGGGAGTTAAGGAATCATTTTCGCAATAAGTAATTCAATATTCTAGCTACCTTTTTAGCTTATATCTCAGCAAATGAAGGCAGAGCAAACAAAAGGGACATTGTCAGATTGCTTGTGGAGTCATGACTTGTGCTTCCCCAAGGAACATGTGGATTTCTATATAGCCCATTTTATAACCTACTACCAGACTTTATTGAATAATATTAAAAAATGTGATCCATAATAAAAATGACTAAAATGTATCAACATTTTAATATTTTAAGCAGTAATCAGTGTGGCTTATCTTAAATGGTCTTCCATTTTAAAATCCAGCGTCAAAGCAGGACGGCTGTGCAAACGTATGGTGCTTTAATTAATGGGGGCAATATTAAGCTTCGAAAGTCCTCTGGAGCTTTTGTCTCTGCTGGAGCATTCTCTGTGCTGTGAATCTTCCCTAATAGTTAAAGCAAGTGAACTAAAATAGCCTTTGGGCTATTTTGTTGCACTGTGTTGTTGAGGAAAAAAATTAATCCTGTGCCATTTTGCATTTGCTGTCTGTGAATCAAACTGTGAAAGCTAATTTAAAAACTTTCACACTTGGCTTGAATGAAGACTGCCAGTGCTTTGAGAATGTTAAATTGAATGCAATTAGCTCGAAGTGGGCTAGCATAGATATACCCATCAGCCTCAAAGAGCCCAGGCTTAATGACTGCTCTGATAAACTAAAGCAGAGACTACAGCAAAGAATTTAAAGGTACTAACATTCTACTAAAAATTTACCCTGTGAAGTATAGAAGCCAAAATAGTTTGTACATCAAGGGGTAGGGAGCCCTCTTGACACAGGTAGTGAGACCCTGTGGAAAGTTAGATACAACACTTCTAGTGTTTCAGTTAGGAGAAATAATGTGGGTTTAAAGTTAATATCTTAATTGTATCTGTTTATCAAGCATAACCTATGATGAGGACAGGAGGTCCAAACTTGAAATGAAATTAAATTCCATGCTTGGTGTAGGGGTTCAGGGTAGCTTTCAGATTGGATGTGACTATTGCATATTGTCTAGAGCCAGGGGTTTTAGGAAAAGGACTGAAGAGGAAAAAGATGGTGAGGAGCTGAAGTTGTGAGAATAGTCTAGGTAACTCTAAGTATAATGCCTCTTCTCTTGGAAGATGGGATGTTTGTCAGTCACAATGGACTCTGTGGCTTCTGGGATACCATTTTTCCATGACAGCAGATCAGAATATGTGTTTAGAGCTCATTTTAAACTTTTTCTTTTTTTTCCTCCCTCTGTCTTCCTTGGAGAAGTCGCCTGTAGTTTTATCTTCAGGTGCCAAGAGATGTCTCGGGTCAAGTTATTTTATGAGGAGTCTAGTAAGCAAACAGTGAACTTCCTAGCGGTGAAAAACTGATGGTACATGGAAACAAACTGCGTCTGTAAATTAGCATTTTACTTGTCATCCATTCTTATGTGAGCAACAGGAGCTGTGCAGACAACAGCAACGTTTTTAGTTAATGGACTCAGCTTTAAGCACTATTCACATTTAACATATTTACAGGGGGTAACATCCAGTCAAAAAATTCCATTTATTCTTTTATGTGCATGAGTGCCTACATTTATGTATGGATTTGTATATATGTGTATGCTATTAGTGAATGCACTGTTAAAGCATACATAGTAATTCAAAAAGAACCACTGAATGAGTTTCATTATCCATTTAAATATATTCAGCAGAAGACTTAAAATAACTCTTTAATGGAGAAAAAAAAAAGAGGAGAAAATTATGCCATTTGACATAAGGAATCTGTTTTGAACTATAGTATATACACAGTCTGTTTTCTGCTTTTCCTTTCTTGAAATTGTTGCCTGAAGTATTATGGTGGCACGCAAACGCTTTGCTTCAATTTTAAATTTAATTTGCCTGGATGCTGTCAGGATATTTCAAAATACATAGTAAAATTGGAACTTGGTAATATTTGGCACCTAATTTCTACAAAAATGATATCCAGGATACAACTTGGGACTCAGAAATAAAGTAAGCTCAAATCGCATGTTAATGATGGTTTGAAAATATTATCAAGACTATGTAAATATAGTTTCTGCCTTGATTTGGTTAGTTATATTGGCAGCTAGAGGGGAGGGTTTGTAACAGTCAGATATAAAGCTATGAATGAACTTTTTCACTCTGTTAACTCACATGTTCTCTAATGGATAAAATAGAGTCAAATTAGTGCACATAAAAAAAATATGTCTGAGCTTCAAACAGAATTAACCTTCGAATAATATTCTGAATATTACCATGTTTTGGTCTTGAGACTGGCGGGGAGTTACTTGGCTACTAAAAGGCCAGGCAACCTCATCTGTGTTTGCTTATGATCTGGTGACATCAGTTGTTCTCAGTTATACCTCAGTCTTGGTAGGAATGCTAAGCCTTGCTAAAAAGGAATAATTTAAAGGCTTTTATTAATACAAAGTATTTGTTTTGAGAAGGTGTTCAACCTGTTAATAAATCCGTTATCAATGTAACTTTCTCTTAAATCATGGCCAGCCTTGTGAAGGCTTGTGTGAAAATTTCCGTGGATATGTCTCTGTTACTCTTGGGTTGCTTCTGAACTGTTCTGCTCTGATGAGGAACCATCCCCAGTGGGGCTGACTCCAGCGCAAGCCCACACTGTGCAGGTGGACCCAGCCAGCAGAATCGATGCGCTTGCTTCTGCTCTTATCAGCAATGTAGCATTATAGCAGAGCAAAGCATAAATCACAGCAGGACATCTCTGCTGTGGGTCTCAATGCATGCGTTCCTTTCAAAGTCATCAATTTGGAGAAAATATAATGAAAATAAAACCCTGTCCAGAACATTGACAGATATCCTTTCCTGTCTGTTTGAACCAGGGGCTGTGTAGCAGGTGTTCTGAACTTGGCCTCATGACCCCTCTTATCATCGTCTTGAGCAGTTACAAAATTTTGAGCAAACCTTCTTATAGGAAACTAAAAGGGCAAATAGTCTTCCGTTCTTCCACCAGTCTGCTTGTCAACATATCCTGGTGCTGGATGTGCACAGCAGCAGAGTTTTATTCACAGTTGATGGGTTCGGTCAGGTCAGCCCTGTTGATTGACTTGCCAAAGGTTGTAGACCCAGCACCCTGCCCCCCTGCTTTCTCATCAGCGTTGTACGTGAAGCCAGCTGTGTCAAGAGTGACCCTGGTACTTTGCTGTGCATTTGAGGTGGTGGTAGATAAGGTGCCAGCAGTTTTCTATGATGAGGAACAAAGAAGGTGAGAAACTTCTTTTTTCTTGGCTGAACATCACATTGCCTTAGGCAAGTCTTTGGCTCAAAGATGGACTACTCTATCTTTATATAGTTGCTTGGTTTGTTTTATTTAATCGACTCTTGCATTGCTTATGATAACAGAAGCCCTCTGTGAGCGTTCAGGGCCTCAAGAGTGTGTTTGTCTTTCCAAACACTTCTTGATTCTGCTTAGATACAAACAGACCTGAAAGTTATAGGTTGCAACTGGACCTCCTGTTTTTCTTTCCTATCCTGCTCTGCCAGAGTCTTGCTTGATAGAAAGTAGTTTCTGCCAGACTCTTACCGCATCTTGCTAAAGGATAGTTTCCAGCAGCAGCTGCTGAAGGAATACAACTTGCAAGCTGAATTGAAGAAGACGCTGCAGTATGGTTGTTATACACCTGCATTACCTCTTTTTCCTGTACATTATTACACATACATAAAAATGTAAATTACTGTTACAGAACCAAGCACATCAGTAAAGAAATGCTAAATTTAACCTTGTCCAGATGGAAGATAACACTGCAGAGTTGTGTATGCAGTCACTTAGTAACTCTTCTTTCCATATAAAGTCTTAGTGAAAAAAGAACAGATATGTGCTGGAGGATCAAAATCAGCATTGCATAATAAAGGCAGTCACTGTAGGAAAATTTGCTCAGTGAGCTAAGTAGGAGGAGGAAGGGTTGATCTCATGCCTTAGGGTGGCAGGACAAAATCTTGGAGTTTTAACTGTATATATCATATATCATTGCTTTTGCTATGTAGTGTAGAAGGTTTCAACTGCAATAGTTATACTGTGGTGAGATACTAAACTGATAATTCATAATGGGAAATGGCAGGCAACTTTAACAACACGTATTACCAAACACTGTTATAATTCATAGAATCATAGAACAACCAGGTTGGAAGAGACCCACCAGATCATCGAGTCCAACCGTTCCTATCAAACACTAAACCATGCCCCTCAGCACCTTGTCCACCTGTCCCTTAAACACCTCCAGGGAAGGCGAAGCAACCACCTCCCTGGGCAGCCTGTTCCAGTGCCCAACGACCCTTTCTGTGAAGCTGTTTTTCCCTAATGTCTAGCCTAAATCTCCCCTGGTGAAGTTTGAGGCCATTTCCTCTTGTTCTGTCCCCTGTCACTTGGGAGAGCAGCCAGCACCCTCCTCTCCACAACCTCCCCTTAGGTAGTTATAGAGAGGAATGAGGTCTCCCCTCAGCCTCCTCTTCTCCAGGCTAAACAACCCCAGCTCTCTCAGCCATTTCTCATAAGGCCTGTTCTCCAACCCCTTCCCCAGCTTTGTTACTCTTCTCTGGACTTGCTCATTGGTTATATTAAACCAATATAACTCGTCAATAACCACAGCAGCAAAATCACTACAAAAATGACCAAAAAGACTAATAATATTCATGTAAGAGACATTAGTTTTTAACCAGATTTTTATTGTTCTGATCTGGGATACTGTAATTTGCATTTCTTTGAATGGATTGCCTGAGTTAATGCATTAAATATGATTAATTGTACTGACTATATATCCACATGTAGCTTCTGTGTCCTTATATACTGGAAGTATGAAGTGTTTTGTGTGACTGCAGATGGAAATAAATCCAGAAGACTCTTATAAGCATAGTTTGCAAAATAAACAATATTTTTAGACAAAGAAACATTTTTTTGTTGCTGATCTGTTACCATTTCAATAGTATTTATTTTTTACTTGTACCTTGGACTTTTAAAATCTAAGTAACATGAAGAATTCACTGCAGATGATACTGTGGAAAGGCTTTAGAAAAGCAGGGCAATCAAGTAGGGATAATTAGAGTTACTATTTAAATATGCAGAAAGCAAAAAGCTTATCTGGAAGAGCAGAGTGAAGTTATAACAGCGTAAGACTAATGTAAGAATGATTTGAAAGCAATAAAATCACATCTCCCTGACTTTGTAAGTACAAAATAATAAGCAATATTGAATAATGGAGGCTGTAATAGTCTGGGTTATAAACCCAGTGGTACGTGATTTTGTCATTAGATCTTACCTGAAGGGGATAGATTGGTTTAACACTGATAGAGTTGAGCTATGTGAGGATTACAGGTATTTGAAATGTGTGTGCAGTAAGGGATGAGAGTAATTGCTCAAGATAATTTCCTAGCATTTAACTCAGAATAATGATATGAAGTTGGCAAAACCTCTATTCTAGGGTTTTACATCTTTCTCTGAATCAGTCTGGTTGTATGAACGCCTTTGAAGGAATGAGATGTGACTCTTACTGCTGGCCTAATTTTTAAAGTTTGACGAAGAACAGAAGAATGTGCTGTTAAGAATAAATCATCCCTGGCAGAGAAATGGGTAGGATGGTCTTCAAGTTCTTAATCATCTCTGATTTTTGTAACTCTGTCATTATTTTTGTTAATTAACTTGAGTGGGTAACACAAACATCACATCTTCCAAAACTAAATATTATTGCTGCCTGATATTTAGTCTGTGGAACTGAAAAAACCCCAAACAAACAAAAATGTTAGTGACACATAGGCAACAACTTCATTGACTGTTTATTTATCTGAGTGGCTTTAATTGGGCGTCATCTACAGTCCCCCCATATTGTACTGAAAACCTGTCTGATTTCACAAGCTGGGCAAGGCCAAGCCTCCAAATGCTGAGAATCATAAGGAAACTCCCAAGGAGCGGCTGGGAATGCTGTAATTCAGGAGCTGGCGTTCTTCCCCGGAGCGTACGTAGAGGGCTTGTGGCTGCCAAGGGTGCCCTGCTGAAATAGGAAAGAACTGAGGGCTGGACCACTGGTAGTCGTTCGAGTTCCCATGGCCCTTTCACAAGGGCATGGATGCTTAACCCAACAGTCCTGGCTGCCTTCCAAGTGGAGTAATTAAATTCTGCATTCCTAAATTCCCTCACATTTTAATTGGATTAGGTGTTCTTCACCTTTTGGCTTTGAACTTGGCTGGCTAAACAACAGCTTTTCATTATAGCAGAGTCTTTACTTCAGATTAGGTTATATTATCCCCAAATGTAACGTATGTTATTTTAAGTGTACTAGGTGCTTCAGGAAAAAAGCAGTGTACAGGGTAGATCAACATTTTACTTTTTTTTTTTTTAATTAAGGTTCTTTGCTTTGGTGAAGAAGGCTCACTTGATGGCTGTTCCCCATTGCTCTCTCAACTTACAGGCCTGGTTGAGACTGCATAATCAAAGACAGTTTATAAAAATATTTTAGATCTTTGCTGTATCCAGGAAGCAGTCCGTTTGCCTGTATGTGCAACTTTCATCTGAATTGTGTAGTCAATGAAATTTAGGGCATCTCTGGAAGTTTAGTCTTCAGCGTATATTCAAATGCTCCACCTGATCGTTGAGATTGCGTAGTATTTTGTGGAAACAAGCTTGTAAACAAGGGAATTTGTGCTGTGTCTCCTCTAAAATATGGCTTGTTTTTTAGTATGCCAGTAACTTCTGTTCAGGTACTGGAGCCTAAATAATTGATTTTTCAGTGTGTGCTCTTGAACAGCATTTTTAAAAGCAGACTATATTATCAGTGCATAATGTGATTCTGTAGAAGTTTTAATTAATGACTGGGGAAATCCAAAAGGCATATGAAGTAATGAGAGTGAATACATGGTTTACATTGGAGAAGTTAATTTGTGGATAGTACGAATCTTTGATATGGATAAAATTCAGATTACTTCACTTAACGGTTCACCTGGCCCTAATGATACCTAAATTTAGAACTTGTGAGTGCTGCTGGCCTGTAATCAGAATATGTTTTGCCCTGCATAAAATGGAATTAGATTAGTCAATTCACATTAGCCAAGTTTAAATTCTGTGTCTGGTTGGATTTAGTTGCACTCTGCTGATGACAGAGTTCTGTTTGGCTTTTTGTTTGACCTGGATATGTGCATCTTTCTTAGTGCTGTCAATCTTACGTTGCTCAGCATACTGTTACTGAAAATCCAAGATCTATAGCCCTTTATTGAATTATGGAGTACGTTTCTTGTACCTTTAATATTTACCTTTGGGCCTTAGGACTGTTTTTCCTAGAAAATAGCCTGGTGCAGGGCTTTGTGGGAGTTTCTTATTCTAACCTCTCTGAAAACCCTTACGGGGAGGAGAGGGGGGAAGGAACAAGAAGACATGCAGGCACACCTTTGTGGGAAAGTCTTAAAAGAACCCAGTAGGAGTAATGAACATATTTGCAGGGGTTTTTTTTAATTAATTTCTTTTAAGTAATTGCATGGAAGTCTCTTGAAAAGGAGGGTCCCACCTGTGTTATGGACTATAAATGTACATTCTGTCCACTTTCTTTCTCTGTATTAGTTCTAGAGGTCTGCACTAAACTGACATAAAGCCTTTTAATTGTGGACTTGATTTTGTTGGTATGCAAAAAGGGAGAGTAATAACAGCATCGTGTCTTTTGTCCTTCTGGATGAGGATTAATCATGATCACAGCTGCAGAATAATGCAGATCTTAGCTGCTGGGGTTGGAGAGGGGGAAGGGACAGGCAGTAGGCAGAGCAGAGAACATAGGATGTCTTTAGTTTTACACGCCCCTTCTACCCTCAGAGGCGCTGCATTTAATGGACAATTTGCAAGGAGCAGGTTCTTAGGAATTGGTTTCCTTCCATTGACTATGTCTATCCCCTTGTATTTCAGTTTATGCTTCCTGTCTACCGGAAGTGTTCATTGACTTCATGTTCACTATCCCTTACTACGAGGTAAAACGCAGTACTGTCTTCACTGTAAGAGAGCAGTTAATATCAAATAAAGGCACAGATCTACTGTTGCCCCAGTTTACCTTTTTTTCTTTTGACTAATTAATTTTTCATGCATGTTAATTTTTTTTTCCTTTAATCATAGGAAATGCGTTCAATTCTCTAGTAAGACACGCACACACAGTTTTTTGCATGGCTTGCTTATTTTCTTGATGATGCATAAGGCAGTGGTTGCTGAAATGCTGCTGGCTTGAAGGTACACCGATTTAGACCAGTGACTTCTACTGTTTCTCTGTAGATAGCCGCTAAATATCTCGCAGGTCAACTGTTTTTGAAATGGATAAAAGTGTGCTAATTCCTTCAAGGTAAATCAGAAGGATTATGACATCTAGGAAGAAGAAACTGCCAGACAGCTCCTAGGACTGACCCAATAGCATCTCTAAAGCTTCCAATAAAATTGCCTGAGGAGACTGCCAAGAAGCCAGATGCTGCTGCTGGAAAAATACCTTCTGTAGCTTGGCATTTGTCCTGTAATTGCTTCCAAGGGAGAATAAACTGTAGCATGACAGTAGAAGGTGAATGGTTCCTCACTGCATGCTATGTGGGTGATTTTTAAAAGTGATTAGAAAATAAGCATGGTTTTGTGATGCATTACCACTCCTGCAGGTCCATATCCCACTTTAGCTACTTAAAAGTTCCCCATCTGAATAATCAAGAGTAACTTTTTTTTTCTGACATTTTAGTCTGAAACTGCCTTAATTTTTCTTCTTCTTTTAAGTAATACTTTTTACAGGGTCCCTAGCCTGAGTACTTCAGCTTTGATTCTGTAAGTGCATGCACAGATGCTTATGTAAACCTCACGATTTGCATGGTCATAACAGAGTGGAGACCAGTGTATTCTCTGTATGGGATTATGATACAGAAAACAACATGTGGCCTATGTGGTTTCAAGACTTAAATTGTTGAGTGGGATTTTTTTCCCCCTGTAGTGTGTTTTCCAGCCATAGGAAGAGTGCTGTCTTTTACTATTAGAAACAATGCTGAATCCTTCCCATGAAGAGAAAATGCAGAGAGCCTGACTTCTTATGGGAGGTGCTTCTGCCCTTTTAAAGTGGTTAACGTTCTTACTGATTTAAAACAGAGGCATTTGAGGGGCAGTGTATGACATAATCGGATACAAGGCACTGCATTCACAATGAGATGAAAGCAGGTAACTGAATTCAAGGAAGTTATCTGTGGTTTTAAATTTGTCCAGTAAAACCTAGTAGCTGTTCTTAAATCATGGAATAGTTTGAGTTGGAAGGTCTCTTTGTCTTAGCAGGCATGTGGAATTACCTTTATCAGTGGTCGCTGGTTTGAAGACTGGCGTATTTAAACAGAATTGTCATAAGTCTTTCTGTATCTAAAACACTTTTACTAGACTATTTAAAAAATTTTTGTTGATTGTGGAACAACAAGGTAAACATCATTGTTGCTTGTATGTGTAAATTCATACTTACAGTCCTAGAAACCTTTTTTGCTTTTTCTCCTTTGCTCTGCCAGTCAATGAACTTGGGTAGAAGTCTGGTGGTTGGGTTTGGTGTAATAAATCAAAAGTCCGTTTACAGCGAGGTGAAGTCCTCTGATTAGTTTTCCTAGTACTTAACTGTCAGGGAACAAGGGCTGAGTGTTGAAAAATAGCAGTGAATAAAGATCCTGGTGTAGGGGGGTTTGGTTGTTGTTGATATTAGGAAAGTTTGCTTTGCTTTGCTGTAATGTCAGGAAGCATTCAGAAAATTGAAGGCTGTGATGTATAGGTTAACTCATGTGGCTGAGAAAATCTCAAGGGGACCTGGAAAAGCTGGTACAAAATTCACATCCATTAAGAAAGCCAGTATAAAGCATCCCTTCAAGCTATGCTTCAGATTCCCAAGTATAGCTTAAGTTGGATCTTTTTAAAGTATCATGCTGTATTTTATTTAAAACAAATGAGAGAGTGAGCCCAGTTCAGTCTCACAATATTAAGAAAGTAATCTTGAAATTAAAAAGAGCTGAATTAAGATATTCCTCCAGAGGACAGGAGATGAATAAGTTCCCTTCAACTTACTGTGCCACTTAAAAACATGCTGAGCTGTCCAGGATGTGAGACATTTAATTCCATAACCTTTTCTTCCAATTAGAAGGCATGGATTTTGATTGTGAGGAATTTGCATTTAAATATAAAACGTGATGTCTCTGACATTGCTTTTACCTTCTCCCTGGTGATGCTCGTGACTGCATACTTCTCCGTCTCCTTCAGTGTGATGATTGCACCACTGCACTTTAGTAATCATTTAACAGCTCTAATTACAGAATACTGTGATCCCAACTGTGTACTTTGTCCTTTTTCCCTTCTTAGTCTCAGTTCTGTGTTCCAGAGGATTGGAAAAGAGCTGTTCTTTTGCTTCGGAAAAGTAGATTCCAAAGACCCTATTTTGGTAATGTACAGGTTTGCATTTTGTTATTTCTTTAAGAGTTAGTGACATGGAATTTTGGACATACAGGGGTTGGTTGGTCTGGTGCTGTTGACATCAGTCACACCGGCATAACTTCACTGCCACTAATGCAGATACACTAGCATAAAATTGGTGTAACTCCAACTCCATTAAAATCAATGGAGTTACACCAATATAAGTCAAATGTAATGCTATTGATTTTGTGCTGGTGTGACTTTATTGGCTTTAATGGAGGTGAGACAGTTTTCTGCTAGTGGAACTCAGATTGCGGTCAGGCTGTGCCTGGGTAGTGTTTGTGGCAGTTGTGAATTTTGGTTCTTGTTTGTTCTTACACAGTATTATCAGAAATTCTTTTCCTTTCTGCTTCAGTGTCAGCGATGCAGTAATCTGGGTGTAGTCAAGTCCTGTCATAACACAATTTATATAGGAAAAGCATTTAGGTAATTTAGTTTCACTGTGAGCAGAGGGAATCTCTAGTTCAGTCTGAATGTCTTCTGATGTTATCTGGTAACATAGCAGCCTTTCAGTGTTGGAGGAGGGAGTGATGTGAATTTTTTAACCCTCTTCCATTCAGTGGCAGCGCTTAGTTTTATGTAATACTCTACAAAAGCTCACAAATACCACGTTGAGTGGACTTCCGCATCTCTGAGTAGAAAAAAAACACTTAAAGGAACAGCAGGTGTTGTATTTATACGTCCAGAACGCAGAGGAGGTTTAACTCATTTTCAGCTCCCTTGGCTGGAGTTGCATTCCCTGCTACACAGATAAAGGAGAAGTAAACACATACCTGTGTCCTTCCCAGGGTCCGGTGGAAGAGTGTAGGGAGGTCTGGGTGTGTTAAGCCTTTTCCAGGACTGAGTTGTTTATTCAAGGCTGCAAATGGGTTTGTCCGGCAGACTTGCATGCTTTCTCATGGAATTGAAGGCGTGCAGTGCTACCACCACTGGTTTTAGTAACTGTAATTTCCATTTTGATTTCTAGCCTCTAATTTTCTGTGGTAATAGATCTGGGGTTTGATTCTGTCCAATCTGTCCTTGCAAGACTCCTGAAAGCAATACTACTTGCAATGCTTGATGATTCTCCCAGGTATATACATAGCCCAGAGAAGAGGTAGGTGTTAACAAAACCTGTGCAAGGGGTTTGACAGAGTTCAAACTGATACTTGGTTATTGGAAATCAGACTGAGAACAGCTGGAAGGACCACAGTGGCACTGGAATTACAGAGCGTTAACTCTGGCCAGCAGTAAAGCAAAACACAGGACAGCAGCAAGTTCTGAGTTCTCAGTCCTGGGTGGTTGTTAAGTTGTCTTATTTTTTTGAAGAAAAAAATATGGTTTACATTGTGATTATAGAAATTCTTTTAAGAGGATAAATTTCACATTGAAAGCATTGGAGAAAAGAAATATGAATATTTTTCTATTGGTCCATAGTGACTTACTAAATCTAGCTTTTTTTTTTTAAGTATTGAAATATCCTCTCTCAGAGGAATTATGAACCAACATAATGTTTTTTTCCTGAATGCAAAATGGCATAATTTTGAATATTTCAAAGATCCTGTTACGGTAAAGTTAATGTCTTCTGTGTTGCCTTTGTTTCCACTGTTTGTGTCCTCTAATATACAATAGAAACTGTAATATTAAAATGAACAGTTAGTAATTTCCCATTAAAAATGTTGATGTAATCAATTAATTTCTGTGAAGAGTGTGTTTTAATCCAGCCAGCATTTTCTATGAGTAGAAAATTGACAGCACTTCTGGTGAATAATTGGTGAGGTGGAATGTAGTACTCACCATTACATGGAGTGATTTCCAGGAGGAATTTTAGTAATTATTCCTGCTGTCATTGGAAGACTAATAAACATCTCACTTTGTAAATATTTTCTAGGTCAGTTTTTTTTGGCAAGATACTGGTGGTAAATCGGCTTCATCTGAGGAACTGCATAGCATGCCTGAAAGATGCCCTAGAGATAGAATAACGAAGCCTATCATAAACCACAATAAATTTAATAAAATGTGTTATTTGCCTTAATGACATGTATTTGCCTTAATGACAAGACATTTGCCTCCTACATGTCTTGTTTTCAGGAGGTAATACCTATTTTATACATACAGTTAAAACAAATAGCAGATATTCAAAGGGAGATTGAATGTTATGGTTTGAGGACCAAGTAGTTTTCTGATGTCAGAAGAATTGAAAAGCCGGGTAACTCACTACAGACATAGTACAGTCAGCATAATAAAGCATAGAAATACCCTCCCCTCACCTTAATATATAGAAAATCAGAGGTAGAGGTGAGTACTTGCTCATTTTAGAGCAACCCAAGCAAAGTATGAAGGTGGTTGTGAGTCTTGGCAAGCCATGTAAGTTGGGGAGGTGGCAGGAGAAGGGTGCTGGGTTTCAGAGGAGACTTTGCAGTTTGCAAGGGGAGATTGAAGGAGCTAAATCAGGCACGTGCCTTCAGCATGTCTGCTGTGAGAATGACTTTTTGGTAGGATCTCTGTGCACGTGAAAAGTAAACTTCCTTTCATCTTTATAGGGTACGGAAGTAGTGGTAAGGACTTGCAGGAAAAAGCAACGATTGACATGCCATGACAGTCTTTTGACTTCACTAGAAACAGTTTGCTATGCAGTTCTGTGGGTAAATGACAAAACTGGAGAAGAGAGGCTGGTCACATGCAACAGTCAAAGATTGTTTTCCCTTGCAGGCCAGCCAGAATTGTAACGTACATTGTTATAGAATTTCCTTTAATGAAGTATCTACATAGATGACTTCTCCTATTTGCTTTTCCCTTCCTCATCATTTTCTCCACTGTGTCTGTATCTTAAACCTTCTCTTTTACTTTGTCATCCTCCTTTTCTGGTTCTTACTCACAGGCCTTATTAACTGAAATAGTTCAGTGGGTTTTGGACCAGTCCCTTGGGTTTGGAATTAGTGTAGTGCCTTCTGTAAAAGATGAATCCTGAGATACGAAGTAGCTTCCTGCAGGATGTGTGCAAGACCTGACCATTAGGGAAATGAGCCGATAAGTACAAAATAATACAAGCAGCTCCAAATAATTTCATGGCCTCCTCCCTCTGGAGGGTATAAAGGGCACTGGTGGCAAGGGTGGGTTTTTTCCATCATCTGTTTGTATGTGGTCACATAAGTTCTCTGTGTTGGGATTCATGGTCAGATAAGAAGTAATATTTTTCTAAGTCTTTCACACTTGAACTGTCCAGTTTTCCTGGATCACAGCACTTTTAAAACAATTTTGTCACTTTTATTTTGTCCTTTTAATCTGGTTGGGCTTTTTTTAACACTTTAACAATTGTGGGCATTAATGTTCCCTCAGTTTGTGGGTTGATTTGGAGAAAAGGAAGTGAATTGCAAAAATTCAGAGGTATAAGAGCGTGAGATGAGGATGGTGGCATGTTTTTTGTTTTGTCGAATCAGGATGTGGGAGGTACCATCCTCTTGGGAAGAGCCTGTCACATCCCAGTTTGGGGCTGTGGAGAACTTAAATACCTAGGGAATACCAGGGCGTAGTTACAAATCCTTTCTAAGACTGCTTTTCCTTTACGTAAGCAGATGGAAACTGGTTTCAAGGGAGGGAACTTCTTAACTACTGAAACCCTGAAGAAAATTAATAAATTCACTTATTTTAAAGCCAGAAGGGACGTATTATGATCATCTTGTCTGATGTCCTTCATAACTTGGGCCAGGGAACTAGCCTAATAATCCCTTCATGAGCTTACTCATGCGTGGTTGAAAAGACAAATGGTTTGACAGAAATTGTATGTTTTACAAATACGTTGGGGAGGCTGGCGGAGCTTATTACTGGTTTTCTTTCACATAAAAGGTCCAACCTGTTTTAATCCTGACTGCAAAGTGAATTTGCAAAAATATTTCTTCACGAAGGCTTTAGGTTTTATGCTGGTATAGGAGTAATACAGAACACAGGCTTAAGATTTCTTTTGGAATTAAAAGCCAGTTAATTCCCGAAAGCGCTGATTGTGTTCCTGCTGTATCCACTTAAGGGAAGAGAAAATGTGAGTATTTTGTTAAAATGAAGAGCTCTGAATCCTCTTTATGAAAAGCTGAGGCATGCATATAGTACTGTAATAGCTGGAACAGTAACAAGGCATGCAAGAAGATCATTAGAGTTGGATATGTGTAAAGTGATGGATTTTTTTCTTTAAATGCAGCTAACAGAATTTGTCTTTAGAACAGGAAGAGAAATGTGGCAGGACTGATCAAAGAAAATAGCATCTCATTGATAAACCACATGCTGCTGTACTTCCCACAGTTGGAAGAGCATAGTATTTTAACGACAGTGACCTAGATTGGAGGAGACAATAAAAGCTGTTGCGGTGAAGAGCAGATTGACTGCCATTCTCATCTGGGTAATAAATGGCTGAAATATGGACAGTATATTCAAGTTTACTAATGTAGCTTACATAAAGACCTATACTTTTGGAGGAATTGTCTCTGTAGCAAATTCAGTTTGAACTATGACTTGCATCTGACAGATGTTTATGTGCTCCTTTACAAAGATACCTATTACTTTATTCAAGGATCTATGAGCCTGCAAGAGTATGACCTGATTAGGTTTTAAAGTAAATCAATACCTGAACCTGTCCAAAAACAGACATGCATTCATTTCAAAAAATATTACCGAGTGGTATAGCCTCGAGGGGATATAGCTTTTCTGGAGAGTTTCAAATGAGATAGCAGTCGTGTGTTGTTATTTTAAAATACTCAGTGCCATTTAGATGCTACTATTTCAGCTTTCCTGTTGAAAGTAGCTGACAAAAGATGACATTCTTCTAAGACATTAAAACTTGCTTAACCCTTGACACTGGGAGTATTTTGGTTGTTTGTTTGCGTTTTTTTACTTTGTTCTTATTGTAAATGGACCTACCATAAACATTTTCTTTTGTTAACTGGTCTGTGTTAGTGCTTCTTGCAAAGTTAATCATTTAACCTTTAGATAAATATAAATCCAAATTCTAGAAAAATAAACTGTCAATCCAGCCGTGACTTGAGGGATGCTTTAAGTAAGTGCCATTGAGCTGTAAAGACTGATGCATCCCTACTGTGCTGTAAAACTAAATATTATTAAGTTGGGTTGTGTGCAGGGGGAGGGGAATGAGAATGGGGGTTGTGAGGGACATCTGTTCTCTTCAGCGCTTTCCTCCCTGTTTGCTGGGGGGATTTCAAGCGTAAGTGAAGAGCGATTCTGTCAGTGGTAGGGTGAGATGGTTCCTTCACAGCACAGTGATAATGCATTGGTCCCCGCCAGGCCAAGTGGTCAGTGCACGTGGTGTCTGACTGTTACTGTGTTTGGGGAAGAGACATCTCCCTGGCCATGGACCTGTCCAACAAGTACTTCAGATCCCAAAAGACTGTCAGTTAAGGGGCTGTTGTCTTATCCCTTTTCTTTTGCTGATCAGCCTTAATTTGCTTTCTCCTTTTCAGCTGTTTTCCTAACAGAAAAATGTTAATGAAAATTTTTTTAGTTTATGCAGGTATTCCAAGAAGGGTGCATTTAGCAAGCACTGCAACTTAATTTTTAAGTTGCTTTATTTTTGCTCCTTTTAGCTATGTGGCACTTATTCAGAGGAGGAACAGGGAGTTTTGTATTTCAAAATCAGTTCAGCAGATTTTGAAAAGCTATCTTTGAATATTCCATAATACACATCCAGATTTGAAGAGCTTATTAAAGAAAGCCTCTGACACACTTCAGCAATATTAAATCACTTCAGACGGTGCATGGCAGTGTAATGTTGCTGAAGCATTTTAGAATGTTAAAAAGAGGCTGGATTTGAAAGTAATAGTGGGTTCACAACCCTTACTGTGAAAAGTGATTTAGGCTGTCAAAATTATTTCAATGTTTGCAATGTATTACTTTCTTAAATTACAGAGAAGGAACATTAGTAAATAAATACAGCTGTAGTTAATCTCTGACCAGCTAACCAGCTGATATGCTGGGTTGATTTCTTTATTAAATGCTTATTTAATAACTGGGCAACTGTTCAGACAGGCCAGATGGACTTCACTGTAATTGTGCTAATAATGAGAACTTTTTCTCTAGAACAAAGAGCAATAAGAGGATGCATTTATTGAGGGAACATTATAACAAACAGCTTCAGGACAGTGTGGTCCTCTGCCCTTGACAGACTGACTGAAGTAGTTGGCTCATTCCTCAAAGCATGAGGGACCAGCAGTAAGAATTGAAGTGATGGTATATTCTTTGCTTGGCTGTATATTTTCTGTGTCTTCTTTGACTTTACAACCCATACATCCCCAGTCCTACTTGCAGCCTTACAGCCTGCCTCCTTCATACGGCTGTAGCTTATTTCTGCAGTTACTGCTGTGGGTTCACAGCTGGCAAACTTGTGCATCTCCCAAACAAGCATCTATTATGTAAAGACACAGTTTTCTCCCTAAATGTTATCTTTTTGCATTTGTATTTTGTGGAAAATGTAAGGCTTAATTAAGTGTATTTTTAGAGACTTTTTGCAAGAAAAAATACGGGGTAGGTGTCAAGAATTACAGCGTTGTTTACACGGAGGCAGATTCTTTTATATTGGAAGCATTATCATAAGCAAGAGGAGTGGTGAAGTATGATGTTCTCATTATGAGTAATGAATACACTTTTCATTTGTTTTCATTCAAGTAGGAGAACAAAAGCATTGAAAGAACTTTGAAAGAACATTTGAGGAGTAAAAATTTGAATTTAATATCTGGCAATATATTTTTACTTTGGAAGTGATGCATTTAAGAATTGAGTCCTTGCAGATTTTTTTTGCTGTTGGTGGCATTTCCAGTCTTTGTCCTCCAACTGCTGGTCCAGAACTACAAGTCTTCTGTACGCCTTACATGGTGTCTCTAGCTTTGTGAAGACATCACCGATGTTCCAAAACATCTCAGACAGGGCTAGATGACTGTGTTTAAGGATCTAAAGTTGTGGGTAATAGACTCTGTAGATGGAGAACTTCATAGGTTTCTTTCTCAGTAAGTTTGCAAAGGTTGAGGTTTTTCTATGTTTTGAATTCTGAGAATGACAGTTGCTTGTTGTTTCCTTCTTTAACAGCACTCGAAAGGAGTGAATGAGATGAACTGTTTGGATTATAGTATCTGAAAGGCTACATTATTCTCTTGGAGAGACATTCTAAATGAGCCTGACCGAGATCCTGGATCTGTGTGAAGAGGACTAAGAATATAGGATGTCAACTGAGACAGAACTTCAAGTGGCTGTTAAAACCAGCACAAAGAAAGACTCCAAAAAGAAAGGTAGTGACTCATTTATCTTTATTTGTATGTATTTTGTACTTAATCAGCTCTGATATCAACCACCTTTTATGCATCTGTGATTCTTCGGTCATCTCTGTGCTAGGTGAAAGTAAAATTTGTTAAGCCTAGTGGAAGTCTGGTATTGGAACATGGAATTTGATTCTCTGACATTAAAATATGTATGTTATTGAAGTGTATTTTAAAATGTGAGAAAGAAATTATGCATTAAAGTTCATTAATGTCTAATCTGTATGCCTATTGCAATTGTTTTACAAATGGAAATACAATTTAAAATTTACTGCTATACAAAGATAACATTTTTTTCTTTGTTGATAAATAAGTTTTTTTCTAAACGCTTTGTTTCTTCCTTATTTTGAACTAACCAGAGCATAAATGCACTTTCTGTTACTGGAAGTTGAATCTTACTCATACTCCATGAAGTTACAGAGAACTCAGTAGCCATCTATAGATTAATTGTAATCTAGTAATGGAAATACAAACAAGAAGGAGGAAAACTCACAATTAAGGAGAAGTTATGAATGAGTTGGTTGGATAAGTTTGTGTTTGTATTTACAATTTCAGTCAGATTATGGTGCAGTTCTTTGGACTGACAAGTGTGAGAAATGGGACTATATGATTTTGCTGCTTATGAATAGGAGTACTGTAAGGCTTTTTTTAGTAGGGATTTTTGATGTTAGATTTTTATTAGTTATTTTATTGCTTGTTGTTTTAAGTACTGATGAACTTGGAGGGCAAGACCTTGAGGTCTAGTAGTAACTGTTGTTGTTCTGTGTCTCCATCTTTGATTTTTAAAAAAAGTTTATCTAGATAATTAAGTTGAGATTGAAAAATATTAATATGAATTGCTCATATAAAAAGGTGAAGCAAAAAGAAAAAATACTTAATGGTTCTAATACTTGAGGCAGCAAAATTTGAACTTTCATGTGAGCTTTTCAGTTTGTCATTGTGTTTCTTTTTGTGGGTGTATGATTTAGCCATTTCTGATGTTGGGGGTTTTTTTACATTTTTTTAAGGCAAAAAGTTTCTCATCTTTGCTTATACATGTGTTGCAAATTTTACTCATCTTAGATATCCTAGAATTAGTTTGTTCAGCTTTGTGGCAGCTGTACCTTTTGCTGTAGCAGTTCTACCAACCCAGTAGTTAAAGCCTTGCATTTGTTGTAGCTTTTGTGTCAGAAATATTTTTGTTATAATTTGGTGGCAGTCTAAAAATTTTAAGTGTTTGTTTGAGAAGATGGTTTAGAATCCTTATGACTATGCTAGGCCTAAACTCACAAGGAAAACATGATTCATTTAAGATTAAAATTTTGGAAAGGCAAAAATTGGGGAACTTTGGTATAAATGAGAATGTGATCTGAGAGAGGAGTTCATCAAGGCAAATAAAGTAACAGTGCTGTGTTTGTATGATTACTCAGTATTTTTGGGCAGGGAAGACATTTAAAAATTCTAGTTCTGCAGTACAGATACCATCTTTTTATGTCTCTTATGTTATTTCTTCTGCTGAAGGCTGAAACTTCTGGAAACAGCAAACAGCTGTTTCAGGAACTTGATATTTATGTTAATAAAATGTTCAGCATCCCACTTCTAGAAACAGTTTCATAAATCATAATAACTGAATACTTTTCTGCACAAAATCTGATTCTATCTTCCTAGTGGAAATTCTGAGAATTACCTTTACTGCTGAGAATTATAAAATGTTCTGTGGCGGCAGTCAGAGTTCTCTAATGTTACTAATCAATGAGTTTGATTTTGCAATGGAACTCCGAGTATTCCCAAGAAATTAGTCTTTGCTCTATAAACAGAAATTTCAGCTCCAGTGTATTTCTGATGAGTCACGTTTTGTTGTACTTCTGCAAGAGCCGCACCATCACTTTCATACAGAGCAGGGAGAAACCTCTTTTGCTGCATTATTTACCATTCTGATAGTTCTACCATCCGCAGTTCACAGCACTGTGCTGAGAAAGAGCAGTAAGTTTGATAACAACTTCTTAATGGAACGACTGTCTCACTGTTGTATCCCATGCTGAAGATCTGGGGTGATTGAAGGGGGATAAGGATTAGGATCATTGAATCATAGAACTGGTTGGTAGGAAAAGACCTTAGAGATCATTGAGTCCAGCTGGGCCTGTCCAGTGTCCAACCATAGCTCTGAACACTTCACCTACCCATCTTTTAGGTAACTTCAGGGATGGTGACCCGACCACTTCCCTGAGCAGCCAGTTCCACTGCCTGATAACGCTTTTGGATATCTAAACTGAACCTCCCCTGGTGCAGCCTGAGTCCATTTCNAAACAAGAAGGAGGAAAACTCACAATTAAGGAGAAGTTATGAATGAGTTGGTTGGATAAGTTTGTGTTTGTATTTACAATTTCAGTCAGATTATGGTGCAGTTCTTTGGACTGACAAGTATATGATTTTGCTGCTTATGAATAGGAGTACTGAAAGGCTTTTTTTAGTAGGGATTTTTGATGTTAGATTTTTATTAGTTATTTTATTGCTTGTTGTTTTAAGTACTGATGAACTTGGAGGGCAAGACCTTGAGGTCTAGTAGTAACTGTTGTTGTTCTGTGTCTCCATCTTTGATTTTTAAAAAAAGTTTATCTAGATAATTAAGTTGAGATTGAAAAATATTAATATGAATTGCTCATATAAAAAGGTGAAGCAAAAAGAAAAAATACTTAATGGTTCTAATACTTGAGGCAGCAAAATTTGAACTTTCATGTGAGCTTTTCAGTTTGTCATTGTGTTTCTTTTTGTGGGTGTATGATTTAGCCATTTCTGATGTTGGGGGTTTTTTTACATTTTTTTAAGGCAAAAAGTTTCTCATCTTTGCTTATACATGTGTTGCAAATTTTACTCATCTTAGATATCCTAGAATTAGTTTGTTCAGCTTTGTGGCAGCTGTACCTTTTGCTGTAGCAGTTCTACCAACCCAGTAGTTAAAGCCTTGCATTTGTTGTAGCTTTTGTGTCAGAAATATTTTTGTTATAATTTGGTGGCAGTCTAAAAATTTTAAGTGTTTGTTTGAGAAGATGGTTTAGAATCCTTATGACTATGCTAGGCCTAAACTCACAAGGAAAACATGATTCATTTAAGATTAAAATTTTGGAAAGGCAAAAATTGGGGAACTTTGGTATAAATGAGAATGTGATCTGAGAGAGGAGTTCATCAAGGCAAATAAAGTAACAGTGCTGTGTTTGTATGATTACTCAGTATTTTTGGGCAGGGAAGACATTTAAAAATTCTAGTTTTGCAGTACAGATACCATCTTTTTATGTCTCTTATGTTATTTCTTCTGCTGAAGGCTGAAACTTCTGGAAACAGCAAACAGCTGTTTCAGGAACTTGATATTTATGTTAATAAAATGTTCAGCATCCCACTTCTAGAAACAGTTTCATAAATCATAATAACTGAATACTTTTCTGCACAAAATCTGATTCTATCTTCCTAGTGGAAATTCTGAGAATTACCTTTACTGCTGAGAATTATAAAATGTTCTGTGGCGGCAGTCAGAGTTCTCTAATGTTACTAATCAATGAGTTTGATTTTGCAATGGAACTCCGAGTATTCCCAAGAAATTAGTCTTTGCTCTATAAACAGAAATTTCAGCTCCAGTGTATTTCTGATGAGTCACGTTTTGTTGTACTTCTGCAAGAGCCACACCATCACTTTCATACAGAGCAGGGAGAAACCTCTTTTGCTGCATTATTTACCATTCTGATAGTTCTACCATCCGCAGTTCACAGCACTGTGCTGAGAAAGAGCAGTAAGTTTGATAACAACTTCTTAATGGAACGACTGTCTCACTGTTGTATCCCATGCTGAAGATCTGGGGTGATTGAAGGGGGATAAGGATTAGGATCATTGAATCATAGAACTGGTTGGTAGGAAAAGACCTTAGAGATCATTGAGTCCAGCTGGGCCTGTCCAGTGTCCAACCATAGCTCTGAACACTTCACCTACCCATCTTTTAGGTAACTTCAGGGATGGTGACCCGACCACTTCCCTGAGCAGCCAGTTCCACTGCCTGATAACGCTTTTGGATATCTAAACTGAACCTCCCCTGGTGCAGCCTGAGTCCATTTCCTCTTGTTGTATCATGAGTTACTTAAGAAAAGAGACCAACACCCACTTAACTACAACCTTCTTTCGGATAATTGTAAACATTGATAAGGTCTCCCCTCAGCCTTCTTTTCTCTAGGCTAAACAACTCCAGTTCCCTCAGCCACATCTCATACAGTTTGTTCTCCAGCCTCTTTGCCAGCTTCATTGGCTGGAGTTAAAGCTCGGGGCAGGGTTCTTTCTTGAACTCAGCATGTCTTCTGTGTAGTGTCAGCTAAATCTTAACATCTCTCTGTATCTGTGTAAGGATATAGTAAGGTAGTTTTCTTATTTGGAGTGTTGAAATAATAGAAATCTTGATTCCTAGGATTTGTAAAATATATAAATATGTAAAATATGATAAAATGTTAGAGAAATGCAAACTACTAGTCTTACTGAAGTACAGTAGCTCAAGAAAAATGGTCGTTTTTCAGATGATATGGCTTGTACATTTGTGGTATAGCACCTGTCTTGAGTTAAACTCACTGTAATATCTATCATAAGTTAAGCAAATAATTAAATGACCTGGATGGATTAGGATGAAGGTCCTGGAGGAGTCTTGTGATATTGAGTGAGGGTAAGTGCAAAGTCCTGCTGCTGGGATGGACTAATATCCCTGCAGTGAAGAGGGATGTGTTAAGTTCTTCTGTGGCTTCTTAGAGTTGCTTTTAGTCTCTGTTGCATAGATTACTGATTTTTTTTGGTTATAGGCAAATACCTCGATTTCTGCTGTAGATGGGGGACACAGCACAAATGCCTCTGCAAAGTTACCGGTCTTGCCGAATAGTTCTTTTATGTGTTGGGAAGACGTCTGCATTCATCCAATTCTTTTACAAGAGATTATTAAAACTCTTCTCATTAGGCACAGTGTTCTTATGGCCATAAGCTTTCTAGTCATAGTCAACTCTTTAGTTTCTCTCCAGTGTCATCAGAGCTGGTTTGTAAGGCAGTATTCTGTTTCAACACTGAAGGATTATTACTATAGTTAGGACAAGAACTCACATACAAAATTCTCTCAGAAGGTGTTATTTAAGTAGAATTCCAGCCACTAAACTGTAAAGTATGGTAGCTAAGTTAAATAATATTACAATTGTATCAAATTGTAATTTTATACTTTAATGTTACCACCCTGAATAATTGTAAAAATAGGCTATTCAAAATCAGATTCTAATTTTGCCTCTTATTTGGCCAGTATTGGTCTGATATAGAATTCAGTGGGCTTTAGAAATGCTGCCTAGTCATACTCCCAGCACAAGGTAGGAGTTTTAACTGACTTGAAAACATAGTTATGAAAACAGGTGAACCAAGCATCTTCCTCCTTGTATGCATTGTCACTTTTTGCTCTGTGTACTGTGAAGGTATTTATCAGTTCATCCTGACCTCCTCAGCCCTGCTTTTCACACCTTGCCTCATCTTATGAGCTTAGAGCACATTAGATGCTGCTAGAAAAATTGGTTTTTCCTGTCTTGCACCTTCAGTACTAATCTTCATGCCACTCTTGGCTAATGCCTACTAATGACTGCATTGTCATTACCTTTTTTTTTTTTTTT